>JBBPBX010026398.1:0-38136 GCA_038048925.1 Garcialebias charrua | reverse complement strand
CCAGATGGATGATGATAATGCGTTCTAGTTATTATCCTTAAAGCTCTTTTCTGTAAAACAAAAATAGGTTTCGTTGTAGTTTTGCATGCTGTACCCCAGATTTCAACACAATAAATTAAATGTGGTAGTATGATTGTACTATACAGCGAAAACAAAGCTTTATCATTAAGTAAAGTCCTTTACCTTATATAGTACTGCAATGGATTTAGATAGTTTAATTTTAACGGAATTTATGTGTTGCTTCCATGACAGTCTATCATCAATAATTACACCCAAGATTTAATTTCTTTTACTCTACATATTTCAACTCCGTTGATGCTGAAAGGAACTTCAGTAGTTATCTTTTTATTACTGAAAATCATATAATTTGTTTTTTTAATATTTAGTGATAACTTGTTTAAATTAAACCAGTTTTGTATGTTAATAAATTCCTTCTTCATCAATTCCAACATTTGCTCCAGGTTATTACCAGAATAAAAGAATGTTGTGTCATCGGCAAAAAGAACACATTGAAGAATACACGAAACATCCATTAAATCATTAATATACAATATAAACAACTTAGGACCAAGTACAGATCCCTGCGGTACACCACATGATATTTCACAAAGGTTAGATCTTGTTTCATCTATCTGTACAAATTGTTTTCTATTCTGTAAATAACTATGTAACCACTGCAGAGCCGGTCCTCTGATGCCATATTTATTCAAATTTTCTAGTAGTATTGTGTGATCAATCGTGTCAAATGCCTTTTTTAGATCAACAAACACACTTACACAGTATTGCTTTTGATCTACTGCCGTGGTAATGTGTTCCATCAACTCCATTAAAGCCAACGAAGTTGAATTTTTTGATCTAAACCCGTATTGACTATTACTTAGTATATTATGTTTTTCAAGAAAGAGATCAAATCTGGATGCAAACAGTTTTTCCAAAATTTTAGAGAACTGTGGCAACAGTTTGTATAGAGTCCTGTTTAACATCGGTTGTGTTCCAGATCAGGGAGCTGCATTTGATTTGTCTGGAGAAGAACGTGTGGGAGTGTGAGGATTACCAATCTGCCATGAAGCTGTTAAAGTAAGTCTTTAAAGTTGAGCCACAGAACTTTTTTTATTTTATGGAAAAGTTGTTTTTCCATTCTACCTCGGCTGTTGTGGCTTGTTTTCACCACTAGATGGCACCAGATCGAAGAATATTCTGAGGGTTATTTTTCCACATACTGTAGTGATTTATTTATTTACTGTGTTTATTTTCAGAATGTTAGCTAAAGATGAGCTGAATTTGTTGCTTCAGAAGTGTGCAGAAATATTACAACCTGTCAGTTCAACAGAGATGACAAACGCTCTCGCCCATCTGGAAGAACTAGTCTCCAAATTCCAGCAGCTGGACGGTCAGTCATTAAACTGTTTGTTTATTCATTCATTTCATTTCCATTAAAAAACAATACAATTTCAAGAGAAAAACAATATAAAATACCTATAAAATGAAAGGCGGCAGAAGAAGAATAAAATCTTATCAATTCTGCCCCTTCTTAACAAAATCAATTCAAACAATCAATTCAAGCAATAATCACAAATAATACAACAAACCCCAAAACTTATCACAATTATTCTTTATATTTCCCTAATATTAACTAACTTAACTATATCTCATCAGCATTATATTCTTGATCTTTTTCTTAAATACAAATAATGATTCCTCATTTTTAATATCATTATTCAAACCATTCCATAAATCAATTCCCCTCATTAAAGTAGACCTACCCCGCAAACTTGTTCTAAACTTTGGCTTAACAAAAATATCAGTTCCTTTTAAATTATAGCAACTGCTCCTTTTTACAAAATACGCTTGTACGTTCGATGGTAAATTGTGATTCTGAGCCCTGTACATTAGTAATAGAATAAAGTAGTCCACCAAATCATAAAACTTGAGTAATTTCAGTTGATAAAATAAAATACTTGAAGGATGACAATAATGTTTTCTTGAGATAATTCTTACAGCTCTTTTTTGTAAAATAAAAATAGATTTGGTTACAGTTTTACAAGCTGTACCCCAGACACCAATACAATAAATTAAATTTGGCACAATAATTGTATTATACAGTAAACACAAAGCCTTGTCAGTCAGTAAGTCCCTCGTTTTATATAGTACTGCCATGGACTTAGACATTTTAGTTCTTACAAAATTAATATGTTTTTTCCATGACAATTTATCATCGATTATCACACCCAAAAACTTTACTTCATTTTCACACCATCAATTTTGGAAAGAAAATCCATTGACTTTTTTTTACTACCGTAAATATCATATAATTAGTTTTTTTTTAACTGTTCAAAACATGTTTTTATTATTTAAGTTTGGTACAGTGTTTATTACTAAAAGGAGTAAGCGTTTTAAATAAATGTTATGAATGTTGCCTTACTGCAGCTGCTGCTGAAGTGGCGCCCAACGTTGAGGAAAACGTCGCCTCTTCGGTGAAAAACCTCCAAAAGAAAACTGATCTGTTCCAGCTGAAGAAGGTAGCTCACCTTTATGTCCAGGGCGGACTTGTTTTTGTGCCTTTTTTTAAATTTATTTTTAATTTTTTAATGACGAAGGGTGTGAACGTCTCAGCTGGTGTTCCAACACTTTTATGATCCTGGTTTCAGACGCTGCTGGAGATGAGCGAGTCTCGTAGAGCCAAGAGGAGGAGTCCGTATGAAACTCTGAGGAACGAAGCCCTGGAGTTTATCGACACTTTAGTGAAGTAAGAAAATAATTGATTCATCTGCACAGAAAGGACTTGAAACGGGAATAAAATGCTGATTTATTCCCTCCAGGAGTCATCTGTCGCCGCCTGAGTCCAAGCCTCTGTTTGAAGTCTGCTACTACAGTTCGTCTGCCGCCGTGAGACGTCACCTGAACGCAGCGCCCCGCACCTCCATTCAGGCTGCTCTCAGCAGCCCCTTCCATTACCTTCAGGTACTCCTCGTCCGGACAAGTGGGCATCAGTGGGAAAGAGTGCAAACGGTTTAAATTGAAGCGTATAGCTCCTGTCAGGAAGTTGTCTGGCTTTTATTAATTAATTAATTTCAGAACGACCGACTGAAGACGGAGGATGGAACGGTGTCTAATGCTGCTCCAGATCTCTGCATTGCTTACAAGCTCCACCTGGAGTGTGGCCGGCTCATCAACCTCTGTGACTGGCTAGAAGTGAGTTTTCTGCTAAATCATAAAAATAACAAAAGGCACTTGTCCAACTATCTAAATTTTTGTCCCATATCTTAACTTTTAAAATTAAACATCCAAATTGTACTCCATCCAATAATGCAGCTCAGTCAGGAGCAGTGTGGTACTGTACAGTGTGGACAAAATATTAAAAACTGCAATAAATGTAAAACAGTGGAGATCGGTGGGGTTTTAGTGACACGGATGAGAAAATGCAGCCCTCTTTAGACAGATCGTGTTCAATCCCTTCTCACTCGGACTCCCCCTCACGTCCAGAACGTAAAAGCTCAAATAAATACGTTTGCAGACCTAAATTACAAGCTGCTGTTTCTGGTTCATCACTCGAAATAACTTCGGCTTCCCAAACTGAAGACAAATCGCTCTAATATTCACTTAAATTGCTAAATTCGTCGGATTCAACATGCTCCGCCATTTTTATTTACAATGCGCGTTTGAGCAGACAGTCCTAACACTACGTCACAGACGACGTATGCGGAAGTTCCTGGATTTCCAGTGAATAAACCCAGCGCCAAATTTAAAATAACTTTGAATGAAATTTTAATATATTTATCATTTTGTTTGCAAAATCGAACATAGCTGAATGATACAAGATATTTATGTTGTGCAATTTTATGCATTGTTACAAAATCATGTCACAATACCTTTAACAACAGAAACATCATTCAAGCTTAAATGGGTCACATGACTGGCCTTTTTACCCCAATCACTGTTTAATAAAATACACTCTAAAATGTTCAAATCTCTTTTTTTACCCCCACAACTCTTATTAGTACTTGTATATTAAAGACGACAGCACTTTGCCCAGAGTGTGTCTGAAAGAGCTGATAACTGTTGTTGTTCAGTGTTTTCTTGACCTCGCAAGCTTAAAAGCACATTTTTTGCCTTTTTTTAATTCTTTTATTTTTATCTTTCTGTTGAAAAGGCTTCATTGATCCTGAGAATCCAAGTATCAAAATATTGATCAGAAGATGACCTGCTGCTGGAGGCTGACCTGAACCGTCACACGTCTGAACTGTGTTTGTTGTTTTCCAGGCTTTTGCCACGGTGGTCTCTGCTGCTGAGGGGAACGATCCAGACTTGGACAGTGTTGGCAAAGTAGACGAAGTCGTCCAGTATCCTTTTAATAACTTACTTTTACAAGTGCTGTTCCCTCCAACTCACTCATTTTAGGTTAGACTCTCAGGACTGTAAGGCACAATAAAAAAAATAAAAATAATAATAATAAATTCAATTTATACCGCACTTTTCATTAATAAAAATCTCAAAGTGCTAAAAAAGGGAGCCAACGGTTTTTATTTGATACAGTAGTCCCTCGCTACTTAGCGTTTCGTTTATCGTGGACTCGCTCTATCGTGGTCGTTCAAAATACGATTGGATATGATGCATGATTGGCTGATTGATAGAGAAACCGCACGACCTGCATGGAGTTTATTTAAAATGAATTATTTTATTTAGCAGGATAAGTTTCCTGCTGCAGCTGATCAGTTGTCCTCCGTGCAGAGCAGGAAAGTGGGCGTGGCCAAGAGTGTTTGCAGGTGGCAAAGTGCAGAGGAGGCAGGGAGCTGAAATCGTGACGTTCTGTGCTCTTTTAGTGCGTTTACAGTTTAGAAATAGGCCTGTCACCATAAAAAAATTGCTGGGAGATTTAAGTGTCTCAGAAATTAATGCGTTACAACGATATTGTTTGAAATTTAGCAATAATTAGTAATGTAACATTTAAGAAATGTTTAATTTGTTTTGCATGTAGTACCTTTTATGCCCACCAGATGGCAGTATAAGACTGAACTGAAGGATGGATAGTGAGGGAGTGAGCAGCGTCTCTAAGAAAAATGCGAGGGAGGCCCCTTGACGCGACATGCGCTGTCTCTCCTTGTTTTTTGGTTCTCAAAATGGCGGACGCTCTATGTAGTTTGAGCTCTTTAGCATAGCATTTTTCACTCAAAGCTTTTAATAAAAAAAAATCAGTTAACAAGTTCTCAGCTTACCCTGATGCATCAATAATCCAGATAGAAAATTCTAAAAAAGCTTAAGTCTGGTCCTCTGGACATTCAAAAAACAAAACAAAAACTGTAGAAACGTTTCGTCTTTCGAGGAAGTCTTTCGGACAAAAGACGAAACGTTTTGGAGTTTTTTTTTTTTTTTTTTGCTTTTTGAATGTCCAGAGGACCAGACTTTGCTTTAGAAGTTCAAGTTCTCAGCTTCTTTTTTGCAGAGAAAAACTTAACACAAAAGCACTGATTTCAGCCATGAATTTGAGCTTCGACAAGAGACCAAGGTCGACCTGTTAGCTTAGCTCATAGCTTAACTTCTTGTAGTGAAGAGAGAAGAAAAGAAGAAACGATAAAGCCGATAAATGAAAATGAGGTCGATAATTTATTTGTCATGCGATTAATTTGTTTATCGCGACAGGCCTATTTAGAAACATTGTTTAGAAAATTGCTAGTGTGGGAAGGGTTTAAAATGCCTCAGTACTGTATCTATATACGAATACTAAAATAAACTACAACTTACTACTTGTACTACTAGTACCGTAGTACACCCATCACCGCTCCCAACAAACTATGTTAAATACATGCTGACCTGTGCTAAAACACACTGCCCATTCATTCATTCAACCTTTATTTAAACAGATAAGTCACATTGAGTCTCAAAGACTCATTTACAAGTGAGATCTGTTGGACAGACAATAAAAGTGGTGAAAAATGACACATAGGAATTTTATCCTAACATTTTTTACCACTATTTAAAGGTTAAAAATTGTGGTAAATTACTATATTGTAAATAGTCTGCCATTCTCACTGTTCAATACATATTGAACATTATTGTATCTTATTTCCTAATACTGTATATCGTTTATTCTTTAAACGTGTGAATTTTTTTTTATCTGTTGCTGTTCCACTTGAATTTTCCATCCGTGGGACAATAAAGGCTGTTTCTGTTCTATTTTTACTTCGCAGTTTTTCATTTATCGCGGGGCTTCAGGGTATAAATCCCCCCCGATAAACAAGGGACTATTGTACTGTAAAATCTATATATTTGTTCTTGACGGACAAGGGAACTTCATCTCATGTAGTACTTATGAAACTGTACCAAAAACATTTCATTTAACCTGAAAGAAGCAGTTGGTGACATTTCAATGAACTCTTGACTTGTTTTCTTTGGTTTAAGTTTTACAGCGACTGATAAGAACATGTTTGCTCTGTAAAACTTCCAACACTCCTTGACAACAGACGTGGTTGATCTGATTTCTAATAAGAACCCCCCCAGCAGAACGATCTGAAACCTTTTGCTCCTTAAACTCATTTCCCAGCGCTCGCTTCATCCGCGCCGTGTCCGAGCTCGAGTTTCTGGGCTTCATCAAGTCAACGAAGCAGAAGACCGACCACGTGGCTCGACTCACCTGGGGCGGCTGTTAAAGACGTCCCTCGATGATTTTTAAAAAAAAAAGTTATGCTAATTTAGACTTTTCTAATAAAACATTTGATTAAGAAGCACTTGTATGTTTTTTTCTGTTACTGAAGGTGAAACAATAATCGGGTGTTGGATGTCATTTTATTCGCAGAAGATAAAGAAACTGCAGCATGGCTGAGTGACAGACAGAAACAGCTCAAAAAACAATGGTGTGGTTAATTCTACTAAAAACTTTCAGGATATTCTTGAATGAAAAACTGTCGTGGGATGATTCACTCAAACTTGCACAGAACCTTTTATAAAAGGTTAAATCTGTTGTGCTGACGAGCAAACATTAAGATTTTTAACTAAGTTTCTGTCTTAATGTTTTAAAGTGATACCAGCGGGGGGGAGGATAATAGAAATACTAATGGGGGGAGCAAAAGTAGCGTCCAGTTGGTTTAATTTAGAAAATGGAGAACCCACTGCAAACTTGAACTTCTTTCATTTTCTTTCAGCCTGACCAGCAAATCTTGTAAAACTCCACTTTTGCCATTATGTACATGTAACAAACAGAAGTGACACAGCCTGGAATGCTGGAGTCGTTACAGAAGTGAGATAAGCTGGAGGAACAGAGGTCACTGGTGGAGACGGGGTCCACTCACCTACATCAGGAAGCACTTGGCTGCGTACAACAAACGGCTCCAAACCTCCGCCCGGAGACAAAAGTATATGGCACGGTAAGAAAAGTTTCATTCGAACTAGCTAAAAAATCAAATCTCTTAAAACGAGGAACTTTTCTTTAATGCATCACTGGGCAGCTTGCAACGAGAGAAGGCCTTCTTGCGAAGCGTCGGTGCCACACTCAGGAAACATCTGGAGCAGAGAGATGAAAGAGCCGTCAGCCGCAGCCGTGCCAGGGAATCGGCAACGAGTGAAAACCACGTATAAAAACTCACAGCTTGCAGGCTGCTCGCCGAATCGTCGCATCAACTGATCGTGTGTGAACTTCACAAAGGTGTCGTATTGTTCTGCAACGTGAAGAACAAGCGATCAACGTTGATGTAAAAAAATATTAAGTTTTCATTCCTGGAGCGGTCGCCCTTTTGCTCGAACCTTGAAAGAGAAGTTATGCACAATACTGCGCTCGGATGAGAAGCCACACGTCTTCTGATACAAATAAAGTCCAGTTGTGTTACGTCTTTAACTTTTTTGAATTTACTGTGTACTGGATGACTGAGAAGCTTCAACCGCTCAGCTGCTATGGCAAATTTTAGCTCAATATCTGTAAAACTGATGTAAGTGGCTATGGCAGCCATCTTCAGTCTGACTCCAAACGTTGACCAGTTGCCGATGTTTATCCAACGATTTCTGCACATTTCACAGAAATTTGTCAAGTTCTTCATGAGATATGTTGGAAAACATGAACCGACAAAGGAGAAAACGTTCAAAAATAATTGTGTGATAAAAGTTGATTACATCTGCTCAAAACAAGGACGGTACAATGACGTACAGGTAATCCCCAATTTACGAGGGGCCGACCTACGAGGTCCCGGATTTACGAGGTTATCATATTTAATAAAAAATATGAAAAAAAATTTTTTTTTCTTTTTTTGTGTTTAAATGTTCTTAATTTCATGTGTACAGCACCTTGTTGCAGCTGCGGTTGTTTTAAATGGCTTTATAAATAAAGTACAATTATTATTTTTATGTTTTATTACAATTTTAACCGTATTTGCGCAACTTCCGGTCGTTTCCGGAAATGCCTCCGTGTCAGCCATTTTACGCTCCTCAAGTGCGGTCAAGTGAGGTCTGCGAGTATCGGCAGCTGCCAGCCGGCTTTGGAGAAACGCGTGTCCCAATCAGAGGTAGCCTCACACGAATAAATGAGCTGGAAACACTCTGTGAACTCTGTGGACGTCTCAGGCCCGGAGCAGCAGCCGCGGATCGCTCTGCCGATCACTCCCACCACGCTGGCTAACACCAGCAGCTTAACGCTAAAAAGCGCAGCTAATCGCGGAGCTAACATGCTAAAGCGGACCCCCACCGGAGACACCGAACCAATGGGCGGCGGCCGGGAGCTTGCATCAATGTCCGCCTGGCAGCCTAAGATGTCGGATGGACACCCAGCTAACGTGGAGAAGCAGCTCCGACAGCCTTTTATGGATGGATGGACTCGTTAGCACGGAGCTAACGAGTGCAGGCCTAATGGCGGGGGCTAACAACTGCTCACGCGGGCAGCTTGTTTTGGATGAACGAACACTGCGGAGAAACGGATTTCAGTAAGTTATTAAAGGTAACTTTTTCTGGCTCCAAATGTATGGAGTTAACAAGCTAACAGTCCTTCCTGTAAACAGTTTGGACTGCGTTGGAGCAGCACAAGGTACGGAGCTCGGACGTGCTAACAGACGAGACAAGCTTGATCAGCTCAAAGTAAAAAATTATATTTTTATTTATGTGTTATGTACTGTTTTTTTGTTTGTAAAAATTATATAGCTGTGTTAGGATAGGCGAACTTGGTAGCTGTTCATTACCTACATGTACGTGTTCAGTGGCGGCTCGTGCGTTAGATAAAAGGTAGTCCCCGATTTACGAGATTTTCATCTTACGAGATAGTCGTAACGGAACTCGCTCGTAAGTCAGGGATTACCTGTATTTGCTTGAGAAATAGCAATACAGGTAGTCCTCGGGTTACGACGGCCTCGACTTGTGATGTTTCGCGGTTACGAATTGAAAAGCATTGTTCGAGTTACGCGGTTTATGCGCCTTTACACCAAGAAATACGGTACCGAAACTCATCGAAGGACAGCGGAAATTTACAGGAGGGAGGGGGGAGAGTAGCTTGACGCAGTCAGTGGAAAATTACTACAGGAGACCTCATTGTTTGGACAGGCAGACCGGAGCAGAGGAGGTTAGGAGGGCGGTTTTACGTCGTTAAAAAAAAGGTGTGGACCTTACTGTAGGATGGATGGGTGGATGGTGTTGGCAGACAGCAGAAACAGCGGAGCTGGACCGGAGGAGCAAGCGCTAACATGCTAACAGACCTTGCTGTAAACGCTGTGGACCGCGCAAAGCAGCAGGAAGCTGCAGAGCTCGGAGGTGCAACGAGCTAACATGCTAACAGACGGAGGAAGAATTCACCAGCTCCCAGTAGGTTATTACGGTAACTCTTTTTATCCCTTCATTATGGCTCCAAATGTGTGTTTTTTGATAATTATGTAGGGTAATGTGTTAGCCGTGCTTGGTAAAATACAGTACTGTACGTATGAGGTACGGTTTGGACATATTTTCCGACTTACGTCGATTTTCGAGTTACGACGCGACGCAGGAACGGATCTCAGTCGTAACTCGTGGACCACCTGTACTGACTTTCAAGTACTAACAGCATAAAAACTATGCCAAACAGCAGAATGATACAGTATAATATAAGGTGCATTAAGCAAAACTAAAATTTTTGAGCACCGTGTACCACATAAAATCAGTTCAAGTTCACTAAGCAGAACCAGAATTAATACATAAGGCACACTGTTGATTTGAGAAAATTAAAGGATTTTAAGTGCGCCTTATAGTCTGAAAAATACAGGTAGTCCCCGACTTACGAGCGAGTTCCGTTCCTACGACTGTCTCGCAACACGAAATCTCGTATGTCGGAACACGAAACACGTGTTCTCGTAAGTCCGGATTTTCGGTCGTAAGTCGGAAAATTTATGCTAGCGCTACTACGAACACTCGTTTTTCATCACAAATGTTCATACCAGCTCATGAACATGCTCAGAAACCTGTTTCCAAACGGTTAGCTAACACATTTTCATCTAAAAACATCTAAAAGTGCTGTATTTTTTTTGTATGTTCTTTACAAATTTACTGCTCGTTCGCCAGCTCGTATGNTGGCCTGGGAACGCCTTGGGATTCCCCCGGAGGAACTGCTCCAAGTGGCTGGGGAGAGGGAAGTCTGGGCCTCCCTACTTAGGCTGCTACCCCCGCGACCCGACCCCGGATAAGCGGAAGAAGATGGATGGATGGATGGATGGATATCTATATATGGTGTATGCGTTTCGAAGCAAAGCACAACTTTTTTAAAAAGTCTGGAAAAAAATTTAAAAATCTTTTAAAGTCACTGGTAAAGCAACATCAGCGTCAATTGGCTTTCTACTATGAAAACTATTGCTTTAAAAGGTTTGAGTTTGGTCCTTTAAAATTAAAAAGAGTTGATAGCTTGGAAGGTGGGCATGTATTGTGTGAGTCATTAAATGTAGATTTATACTTAAATGTTTCAACTACAAAATGGGTACGCAATTATGGCACTGAATACCAGGTTGGCATGTTTTTATGTACAGGGATGTCCAGTGATCTACCTGTGTTTAAGAAAATTGGCTATATCATAATACAGGAACAACATGCATTCATACTAGGCTGTACTGTAAACACCTTGTACTTTGATGAACACTTTCATGCATATTGTATTGAAGAAAAACATAATGAGCGCAGTGTTATTTGCATTGACCAGCTTAAATACGTCAGACCCTTTGATAAGCAATATTCTAATGAAAGTGAGAGAGCATACATTGTTCCAAATTGTTACATGTTTTAGAAAAATATTTTTCAATTGTGGTGCACGTTTTGAAATAAATGCATTTCAGAAAATTATTACCTCTTTATTAAATGTTCAAGGTATTTCTTAAAAATTAAAACAATAAAATACATGTTTTTTAATTAATTTAAAATAACTCTTATGTAGTTAAAAATACTCTGGGATAGTTAATATTTCAACTCTGGGATAGTTATTATTTCAACTCTTATGTAGTTGAAAAAATAATCTGGGATAGTTAATATTTCAACTCTTAAGTAGTTACAAAATACTCTGGGATAGTTAATATTTCAACTCTTATGTAGTTGAAAAAATACTCTGGGATAGTTAATATTTTAACTCCAGACATAGTTGATTTTTGACACTTAATTAGAGTTAAGATATTAACTCTCCAAATAGAGTTAAATTAACTCTTTCTGGTGTGGACCCATATAGACACTTTAGAAGTGTTGAATTCAAATCTGATGGTGTTAATTTGGGCATGCTGGATTTGCTGTGTACCATCTGGTTCTTCCTAGTCAACTAAATAGCAAGTTTTGCAACCTCAAACAGAAAATTCATCAAGGTCAGGATTTTTTTCTTGCGTACAGTGTACTTTGGACCAAAGATGAACAGAGGTAATGAAAACTATTCCCCAAGAGCTACCACCCACTCCTCTAACAGTCCAAAGAGACCCGGCCAACCTTTGACATGACAGGACAAGATGTTCCAAAGTCTCTGTCTGTGCACAAAAAGGGCACCCCTCCCCAGTGCTGGAGTCAAAATGAGCTCTATGTCTGTTCGTAGCTATGAGTCCATGTATTATCCGCCATTGAAGGTCAGCCACTCATTTTTCAACAGGGGGCTTATACAGGACCCGCCACCTACCCTTAGGGGTGCAGTCTGAAGCAAAAACCTGAGTCCACCTTGACTCCATAGTTCCAGCCAAAGAGCGCGGGTTCAGCACCTGCACACAGCTGAGGTAGAGCTACCTTTTTCCACATAACTTAAAATCGCCCATCTTTGGCGTTTCCATGGATAACAGCTGTCCCCTTTCTTCTTGCAGCTCCCCGAAAGCAGGACTCACTCCCAAAGAAGGAAAAACATAGTCTGTGTCAGCATTCCATTCATCAGCATGAGCGTGGTCTTCAATAAAAGCTCTCAGTGGCACAGGCAGACATAGTTTTATTTCTTCCATTATCCTTCCCAGTACTCTGGAAGACTTCATGTTTGTCATGTCTCCAAGCATGTCTACAAGGGTCTTTACCAGATGACAAAGTCTAGTAATGCCAACTTCAACAAACTTATTCCTTATAGTTGTTGAGGAAAGTGTGGATCCAGTAATGGCTTTGTTGTAGAACAAAGGCTCCAAGCCATATTCCCGGTCTGGGGTCAGGGTTGCGAATGACCTTCAGCGTCTGCCAGGCATTGAGCACAGAACGATAGAAGGGCATAAGTCCTATTAGGTCCATTTTAAAAGACTCCAGTAATAAAAGCTGTTTATCCAGCCTAAGTCATCCAGACTTCCTCAGTAGCATTTGGGCTAGGCCTGTCCAACGGTAACAACAGCCATACAAGAGTCTCTGTGTTGTTTGGAGTCTGAAGGTTGCCGTTCTGGAGATGATATCCACAAGGCCTTGTCCTCCCTCCACCACCAGCAGGTACAAAATCGGTGTTCTTAGCCAGTGATGACCAGACCAGAAAAAATTCACTAGGAGCCTTTGTACATTCTCCAGAAGATTTGGAGGTGGAACCAGTACGGCAAGTATGTGCCAGAGAGTCGAGGCAACCAGATTGTTCGCTATCAGAACTCTTCCCCTAGCTGGGGTAGCAACCATTTCCATTTAGACAACTTGGCTTCTACCTTCTCCAACACCCCCTCCCAGTTCTGTGTTTGGTAATGTAGGGATATCGCAGCGGTCAGTTTTACTGACCGTACAATATTCCAGATGATAGATTGATCGATCAGGTTTTCACCTGACAAACTTATCATCAATATTCACGAGTTCTCTCTTTTTAGATTAATACCTATAATTCTGTGCCTTGGAGGTGAGAATGTAAAGACATGAAACGTCAATTTATGAACTGAATCATTTAATTAACAAATCATTAAATTACACCACACATTTGTACATGTTTGGATCGATCGAATTTCCTATAACTAACTATCGACAGATTTAAATTTTGAACAACAGACAAGTAAAAGATGACATTACTTCTTCTGCAGGTACTCTTAACTTAGTTTGTTGCTGACAACAGATATAAAGTTTAAAGGGAAGTTTTTAGCATAAGAAGGAGGAAAGGTGGAAAAGAAGGGGTGAACTATCTTGAATGTTTATAACCAGAACATGACACGTTCCCCGTGCGATCTCCAGCTGGACGTACCGTATGTCCGGTGTGTAAACAATCAGCGACTCGTTACCTTTTGACGGTCTACCAAGAATGGATCGATCCTTGAAGTCCGGAGAGGTCAGTCTGTTTAGATTGTAGCTTCTCACGTCCGCCTTTGACCCACTGAAGTAACGGCAGTCTGGTTGATGTTTCAAGAGTAAAAGTGTTCTTGGATGTGAACACTCATTGTGGTCGGAGCTTAGAAGCTCAGGTGAGTTAACAGCAGTCTTGCTATTAATTCGGCTGTTGAACTGGACCGTTGACGCTTGGTCCAAGTTCTCAGCTTCAAAGAGAAAGTCCATTCATGTCAACTTTCTTCCAGCAACTACTCGAGAGAGAAGTAAGATGTGAAGGTTTTAACTGAGATGTGACC
This sequence comes from Garcialebias charrua, assembly GCA_038048925.1. Classification (NCBI taxonomy): domain Eukaryota; kingdom Metazoa; phylum Chordata; class Actinopteri; order Cyprinodontiformes; family Rivulidae; genus Garcialebias; species Garcialebias charrua. Next base: position 24,187 of record JBBPBX010026398.1, on the reverse strand, counting down.
CAGAAAATGTGTAGTTTTCTGATTGGCCGAATGGCATCATAAGTTGATGTGAGGATGACATCAACACGTTGAAAGGGGGTCAAAAGATTAGTTTGTCAGAAAGATAAAGTGTTAGTTTCAGATGTCAGCTTTTTATGATAAAACTGATTCCTTTGCTTTAACACTTTAACAAAATACTGTTGGTTTGATTAAAAACAACGTCATTAAGCATCACATATGGGACCTATTAATGATAATAGCTTGATTATTAAATAGGACAAAAACACAAGTCTCTGGGTGTCTAGATTGTCCTGAGCTCAAGCTAAAATGAATGAGATAAAGTGTTCCTTTTATCTTCACATGCAAGTTCGAGAGGAGAGGAGAAATCCTCCATGTACAACATTTTGAATTAAGCAGAGTATTTGATTTATCTGACATTAAAATGTACTGATGCTCTTACAAATAAAATTATTCATTTGATGACATTTGAATTAACAAAATTAAAAGAAGTCTCTGGATGACTTAATTTATGATGTTTGATTCAAATTAAAACTAATAAAAGTATTATTGTCCCTTCAGGAATAACTCCCAAAAAGTTCATTACTGAGAGCGATCAGAGAAGTGTTTCAAAGGTCAAGGTTGTATCACTACAGTAATCTTCAGTTTCCAAATAAATTCCAAGTATTTGGATGCCTACCCGCCCCGAGCTCAAATTACCAGGTGTAATGGTTTCTAGGTAACCCAGTTTGTAACGAGACCCAGAACGACACAAGTCACGAGAGTACAAAAAGAACAGTGTTTATTATTTACAGTGGTTTAAAGTACAACATGGTTCATCTGGAATCCAGATGAGGAAGGGAGATGGGTTCCATGAACATCCAATAACTCCAATTGATTCCAGAGGGCAAAGGAGGCAGGCAAGTGGCTGGAGGGCACGGCACGAGGAACAGGATCCAGATCCAAAATCAGACGCGATGACATAACAAGAATCAATGCTTCAGCGATGAGTAGTACTCGACTGCAGCCTTAAATAGGAGTGTAGCTCATCAGGTGGATGACCGTCAGCTGAGGGTGATTGGCGGCCATCTTGGAGCTGCAGAGAGTGCCACTCTTACAGTACCCCCCCCTCAAGGGTCGCCTCCTGGCGACCGGAAGCGCTTCTCAGGGTGAGCCTTGAAGAACGAGGTGATCAAACTAGGGTCCAAGATGAAAGAGCGTGGAATCCAAGAACGCTCCTCAGGACCATAGCCCTCCCAATCCACCAGGTACTGAAAACCCCTCCCCCGGCGACGGACATCCAGAATGGCGCGCACCGTGTACGCCGGATGGTTGTCGATGAGACGGGCCGGAGGAGGCAGGTCGGCAGGCGGGCACAGAGGACTCACAGAAACAGGCTTGAGCTGAGAAACATGGAACGTCGGGTGAACCCTCATGGAGTCAGGAAGCCGGAGACGCACCGCAGATGGGTTGATGATCTTGACCACCGGAAATGGCCCGATGAAACGAGGGGCCAGTTTTCTGGGGGTGTCCTTCAGGGTAATGTTCCTGGTGGAAAGCCAAACCCTTTGACCCACCGTATAAGAAGGAGCCGAAGAACGATGACGGTCTGCCATCTTCTTGTTCTGGTCAGCCGTGCGGAGAAGCGCCGCCTTCGCCTGACGCCAAACGCGTCGACAGCGGCGAAAATGGTGCTGCACAGAAGGCACCGAGATGTCCGTCTCCTGGCTGGGGAAGAGAGGAGGTAAGTAACCCAGGGAAGCCTCGAAAGGTGACATACCAGTGGCCGCAGATCTGTGGGCGTTGTGGGCATACTCCACCCAAACCAGATGTTGACTCCAGGCAGACGGGTTACATTCCACAAGACATCTCAGAGTGGACTCGAGTTCTTGATTACAACGTTCTGCCTGGCCGTTAGATTGCGGGTGATAGCCCGAGGTGAGGCTGGTGGATGCCCCTAAGGAGGAACAAAAACAGCGCCAAACCTGGGAGATGAATTGGGGACCTCTGTCCGACACCACGTCAGAGGGGATGCCGTGGATACGGAAAACGTGTTGTACCAACAGTCGAGCCGTCTCCATGGCGGAAGGCAACTTCGGTAGAGGGATGAAATGGGCAGCTTTGGAAAACCTGTCAATCACTGTAAAAATGGCTGTGTTACCGTCTGATGGGGGTAGACCAGTGACAAAATCCACGGCAATGTGCGACCAAGGACGGCTGGGTGTGGGCAGAGGCAGAAGAAGGCCCGCAGGGGGCTGAGTCCCAGATTTGTTCCTGGCACAGGTGGAACAAGCTGCAACAAACTCTTTGACATCGTGCGACAATGTAGGCCACCAGAAATGGGTCCTTGTTAGAGAGAGCATACGGGCAACCCCAGGATGACATGAGAGCTTATTTGTGTGTATCCACTCGAGTACCTTCGACCTCATGGATGAGGGGACGAAGAGCGTCCCAGGAGGACCAGTGCCCGGATCCGGTTCCAACAGGTGAGCCTGTCGAACCTCCTTAGCGATGGGCCAGGTGAGGGTACCCACGATGCAGACCGGGGGTATGATGCTTTCAGCAGTTTCGGGAGCGTCTGGAGGAGAGAACTGACGTGACAGGGCATCAGGCTTAATGTTTTTGGAACCTGGTCTGAAAGTCAAAGAATAATTAAAACGATTGAAGAAAAGTGACCAGCGTGCCTGTCTAGGGTTCAATCGTTTAGCGTCTCGGAGGTACGTAAGATTCTTGTGGTCAGTCCAAATGAGAAAAGGTACCTCCGTTCCCTCAAGCCAATGACGCCACTCCTCTAATGCCAACTTCACCGCAAGCAGTTCCCTGTTGCCCACGTCGTAGTTCCTCTCGGCTTGCGACAGTCGACGAGAGTAGAAGGCACAAGGGTGTACCTTATCGTCCGTGGGTGACCTCTGGGACAACACAGCGCCCACCCCGGTATCGGATGCATCCACCTCGAGGATGAACTGACGAGCCGGGTCTGGGTGGCAGAGGATGGGTGTGGAGGAGAAAAGGACTTTTAGCTTACCAAAAGCAGAGTTGGCTTCAGGAGTCCACCGAAATGCTCTGCTAGTGGAGGTGAGCTGAGAGAGGGGCGCTGCGATACGGCTGTAGTCCTTGATGAAGCGCCTGTAGAAATTAGCAAATCCTAGGAACCGTTGCAGTTGTTTCCTGGTCTCCGGAACCGGCCACTCCACCACTGCCTTAGTCTTTTCAGGGTCCGTCTTGTAGTGCCCTTTTCCAAAAATAAACCCCAAAAATGAGACAGAGGAGGCGTGAAAATCACATTTTTCACCTTTAACAAAGAGTTGGTTTTCATAAAGTCTCTGAAGTACCCTCTTGACTTGAGCAACATGTTCTTGCTCGTTCCTGGAATAGATGAGGATGTCGTCCAAATAAACAAACACAAAATCTCCAATAAAATCCCGCAACACATCGTTAATCAGTGCCTGGAAGACTGCGGGAGCATTGGTGAGGCCAAAAGGCATGACTAAATATTCGAAATGTCCCAGGGGTGTTTTGAAGGCTGTCTTCCACTCATCACCCTCTTTAATCCGAACCAGGTGATAAGCGTTACGAAGATCCAGTTTTGTGAATATGGTAGCGGGTTGTAATTGTTCTTGTACGGAGTTGATTAACGGTAGTGGATATTTGTTCTTTATGGTTATAAGGTTCAGACCTCGATAGTCGATGCAGGGACGTAGTGTCTTGTCCTTCTTAGTGACAAAAAAGAACCCTGCCCCCAGCGGGGACGTAGAAGGACGGATAATCCCAGAATCAAGGGATTCCTCAATGTAGGATCTCATGGAGTCACGTTCCGGACCTGACAAATTATAGAGACGGCTAACTGGTAAAGGAGCTCCCGGGAGAAGGTCAATGGGGCAGTCATACGGACGATGAGGTGGAAGAGAAAGAGCTTTACATTTACTGAATACCGGGGCCAGATCATGATATTCAGGAGGTATGCTAGAGAGATCTATATCTTCTGTACCTGGTGTGCTTATGGAAGGATTGGAGATGCCAGAGCGGAGACAGTGTTTTAAACATCGGTCACTCCATCTCTCAACCCTACCGAGTTCCCAATTGAAATGGGGATTGTGATCCCGTAACCAGGGGAAACCAAGAATTAACTGCGTGTTTGGGGAGTCAAATACAAAAAAACTAACCTCTTCATGATGATTTCCTGACGTTATTAAGTGTAGGTTAGTGGTTTTAAATCGAATCTGTGTTAGAGTCTCCCCAGTAACCCCAGCAATGGACACGGGGTCAATTTTAAGGACAGGAAGAGATAGGTCCCTGACCAAATCTTGGCTAATTAAATTTTGTTCTGCACCAGAATCAATAAGTGCAGAAACAGGGAATCGGTTCTGATTGTACTGAATAACTGTGGGTAATGTAAACCTATGAAGAGGAGTAAACAAGGAAGTACCCACCAGTATCTCCTGTTTTACTGGTGGGTATCTTCGTTTCCCCGCACAGGGCAAGTGGCAATAAAGTGCCCCTCTTCACCGCAATACATGCAAAGATTCAAGTTTCTACGCCTTTGTCTCTCAACAGGATTTAAACGTGTACTCCCAATTTGCATGGGTTCAGATTCAGGTGAGTTAGGTTGGGAGCCAGAAGATGGCACCAGAGCACTTCGTGGCTTGTATCTTTCGAATTTGCTGTTGCTGTGGTAACCCCCTGCAGATGACGTTGAATACCCGGAAGTAGAGACCCTCTGGGAGTTGTAGTCCCGTTCACGTCGTCGTTCCCGGAAACGTTCGTCAATTGAGATCGCTAGATTTATTAATGCGTCAAAATTAGGAGGCTCATCTCTTGCTGAGATCTGGTCTTTCACATAGTCGGATAAGGAGTTTAAAAAGGTACCTTGTAATGCCCTGTCGTTCCAGTCAGTTTGCGCCGCCAGGATGCGGAACTCCAGGGCGTGTTCAGCAACAGGACGCCGGCCCTGACGTAACCCCAACATTCTCTTTTCCGCGTTGGGTTGCTGTAGCGGCCTGTCGAAAATCCTGCGAAACTCCTCTAAAAAACTCCTAAACGAGACAAAGTCCAAGTCGTGTTGATGAATGAACGAAGTCGCCCATTGGAGGGCGTTACCTTTCAGTTGGTGCATGAAGTAAGTGATTTTTTTTATGTCCGACGAGTAGAGTTGGGGAGCTCCTCTGAAAGCGAGTTCGCACTGAAGGAGAAAGCCCTCACATTGAGCTGGGTCTCCTGAAAAGAGTTCAGACGGTTTTACTACCAGTTGTTGTGAAAACAGAGGATCATTTTCAGAGCTGATGTTAGATCTTGAAGCTTGTGGAGACGCCGAGGCTGTGGGAGGAGAAGGAGTGAGTCTCTGATTAATAGCATGAACCATACCTCCAAGTTCCTGTAGGTTAGCTTGTGTTTTGAGCTGTTGGCTTAAAACTTGTTTCATCATTTCTTCCAATTGATTCATTCGCCCAGTTTGAGAAGAACTAGCTTGTTCGCTCCTGGTCTCGTTCTGGGTTTTGTTTGGCTGAAGCATTCTGTAATGGTTTCTAGGTAACCCAGTTTGTAACGAGACCCAGAACGACACAAGTCACGAGAGTACAAAAAGAACAGTGTTTATTATTTACAGTGGTTTAAAGTACAACATGGTTCATCTGGAATCCAGATGAGGAAGGGAGATGGGTTCCATGAACATCCAATAACTCCAATTGATTCCAGAGGGCAAAGGAGGCAGGCAAGTGGCTGGAGGGCACGGCACGAGGAACAGGATCCAGATCCAAAATCAGACGCGATGACATAACAAGAATCAATGCTTCAGCGATGAGTAGTACTCGACTGCAGCCTTAAATAGGAGTGTAGCTCATCAGGTGGATGACCGTCAGCTGAGGGTGATTGGCGGCCATCTTGGAGCTGCAGAGAGTGCCACTCACACCAGGAAGGTTGGGGATCCCTCCCATTTCCCATTGTCCTAGCCAGAGGTGGGTAGGAACGAGTTACATTTACTCAGTTACATTTACTTAAGTAGCTTTTTGAGAAAATTGTACTTGTGAGAGTAGTTTAAATGTGAAAGACTTATACTTTTACTTGAGTAAATTTTAGGGGAGAAAACCGCAACTTTTACTCAGTTACTATGGGCTTTCTGCCGATCGCTACAGTTACTTTTGTTTCAAGTATGTAAAAACATTCGCAGCAAAATTATTGCGTAACTTATTGTCACCTGACATGTAACCAATCAAGTGAAGCCAACCAGTCACGTGACCACAACAAACTCTCCGCGCGGGCCATGTTGAGTGACGTCGGAGATTCTGGTAAACAGTTAGTGCTGTTTATAGGATGTCAAAATGTAAGAAAATGAGTTCCAACATTTACTGGTAGAAACAAAGTTTTGCAGAAAGTCAAGTTTATTATTATTTAGCAGAATTATTTGGGCTACAGTTGCCTTTGTGTTTGTTTTTTTTTTATTTACAACAATGTAAAAGATAAGTGGTTTATTTCTAAATCCTTTTGGCTGGTATTGCCTTTGTGTTTTTATTTATAACAATGTATGTTCAGTCTCATTAAAAGTTATGTTTCCTTGTAAATCCATTTGCATGTTATAATTTAATGACACAAGATGGTACTCCGCAGTTACTCACTACTTGAGTAGGTTATAATCAAAGTACTTTATTACTTTTACTCAAGTAAATTTTTGGATGCCTACTCACTACTTTTACTTGAGTAATATTTGGTTCAAGTAACAATACTTTTACTTGAGTAAAATTTTTGAATACTCTACCCACCTCTGGTCCTAGCAGGCATCCATTACCTTTCCCCCAGTTCACCTTGGCTGAAGAAGCTTTTTAATTTATAGTGACACTTTTTTAACTCATGAACGTCTTCCTGATCTTGGACAAAGATATTTATATCATCAGCATATGCAGACACCACAATAGGAGAAATTAAAGTTGAGTTGGTCAAAGATAATCCCTTTAGTCTACTCCTCAGTTTATTCAAAAGAGGTTCAATGACTAGTCTGTAAAGCTGGCCTGAAAGTGGACAGCCCTGCCTGATTCCTCGTTTAACTGGTATCGGAGAGCTCAAGCCTCCCTCCACCTTTACAATGCAGCACGCCTCACTATACAAGAGCTTTATCCATGTCAAAAAGTTATCTCCCACCCCAAAAACTTGTAAAGTTTAAAAAAGAAAAGCGTGATCTACACAATCAAAAGCTTTCTCTTGGTCAATAGATATAATACCAGTGTTGGTGTTATACAATTTACATACCTCAAACACATCTCTTATTAAAAACAAGTTATCTAGAATAGATCTCCCAGGTACACAGTAGGACTGATCAGGGGCAATCAAGGATTCAATAAATAATTTCAGCCTGTTTGATAAAACCTTAGAGATAATCTTATAGTCTGTACATAGAAGGGCAACTGGTCTCCAGTTCATTAAGAGAGTCAGGTTACCCTTTGTTGGCAGTATGGAGAGAACAGCTCGCCTAGAAGACGCAGGGAGCTTACAGTCGGTAAAACATTGTGTAAAAACGTCCAGAAGGTCTTGTCCGAAAACATCCCAAAAGTGTCTATACAATTCTGGTGGTAACCCACCAATGCCTGGAGCCTTTCCAGGTGCCATCTGGGATACTGCAGCAGTCAGTTCATCTAGGAATAGATGTGCATTCAGGATTTCCTGATCATTTGGGGTGAGGCAAGTAAGCCCCTGCTGAAGCTCCTCAGTACTGTCCACATCACAGCTAACTGGCTTGAACAAGTCAGTGTAAAAGTCCACAGCATAGTTCCTCAGTTCAGCTGGATGTGAGGTCAAATGTCCATTTGGGAACTTAAGGCAGATTATTTGTTTCTTCTAAGCGATAGACCTCTCCAAGCCAAAGAAGAAGGACGTGGGTGCATCCATTTACTGGATATTTTTTAAATGGGCTCTGACTAAATCCCCTTTGGCTCTCTCATGTAACAAAGAGTTCAGTTCAAGTATTTTTGATTTAAGTGAAGTCCGTGAGGTTGGAGTGGAGATAGAAATATTTTCCAGATGTTTGATCTCCTCTTCCAACATCTGCACAGTACTCTTGATGTTAGTGGTGACACCGGAAGAGTGTTGATGGCAAAAAAACAATCTGGGCCTTTCCTACTTCCCACCATTGAAGAAGTGTGGAGAAATCACACTTCTTGGATATTCAGTAAATCCAGAACGACTTAAAGTTTTCACAGAAACCAGAATCCTGTAACAATTTTACATTAAAAAGCCAAAAAAATGTTGTTTTACAGTGGAGGAAAGAGTAAGTTCCATAGAAATTAGATGGTGATCCGAGAAACCAACAGGAAACATCTGACAATTTAAAACACGCGTGTTAATGGAACCAGAAACATAAAACCTGTCTAACCTTGCTGCACTAACTTGACCATCAGAAACTTTAACCCAAGTGTACTGTCTGCTTGATGGGTGTTTCATTCTCCAAGTATCTACCAGGTCTGCTACCTTCAGCATCTGAGATAGAAAAAGTGATGACCCAATATCAGGTTCTCCTCCAGTCCTGTCTAACCTAAAATCTGTGCAGCAATTCCAATCACCACCTAAAATAATAGTTTCACCATAGTCAATGCTTTTTAATTTAGCGTCCAGAGTTTTAAAAAAAAAAGATCCTCCCTTTCTAAGCCCTGGTTGGGAGCATAGACATTAATGAAATGAAAAATAAACTCTTCTATCTGTGCTTCCACCAATAAGAGTTTGCCCTTTACAACCTTAGTGCTCGAGATAATTGTTACATTTAGGACAGAAGAAAACAAAATGGCAACCCCTGCACTAAAATTCGTCCCGTGGCTGAGGGCATATTGCCCCCCCCCCCACCATAAGCCCCACTCTATTTCATTCCCACTATCACTATGAGTTTCCTGCAGAAAAACTATATCCAACTTTTTTGCACAATATTTTCAGATAGTAGTACTCTCCTGTGTGCATCTCTTCCCCCATTTATGTTTAGAGAGGCCACCCTTAAACCATTCTTGTGAAGAGAGAAAAAAGCAGATGTGAGACAGATAAGAGTAAGTACACAAAGAGAAAACTGCAAATTATTTTTGATCATGATCTTATGTAGAAATTTTTCATTTTCTTTGTCAATTTTGATTTTGCTGTCCTTAAATTTTTTCTCAACATTGTAATGTTTTTTGAGACAATAACATTTTTTTTCATCTAATAAATCCAAGCTTGTAGTTTTCTGATACATAGAGACATACTTAATGAATTTCTCAACATCAGGAACATGTGCCTTGATATCAACTGGCCGTCCATAATTGTTGTCTAGGAATTCATTAATCTCCTCCAGAGAGTACAGATCATCAGTGTTGGAAATACTGCCAGCCATAGAGACATAGTCTGAATCAGTTTCATAATCATTTTCTTCAGCCGCTTTATCAGTCTGATCATCAGACCTTATCACCTGCACCTCCATACTAATAGACTCAGACAGGTCTTGTTCAGGATGTTCAATATTAATATTCTTTGTTTTCTGTTTTGCTTTAAGAGATGGGTCAATAACAACATTTAGGACGTCATGACTGTTATCAGTATTACATTTTAATCCAGCAGCTTTCATTGCCTCATTACATGACATTTCAGGTGGGGAGACAGCAATAAGTGGAGCTACTGAGTTCCTGAGCTCACCCTCCAATTTAAAATTACAGTGAACGTCATGACTTGTGGTCATGAAGCTGTCAGAGGGCGAGAGGACGGGCGCACCACCGACCGCCACAGAGCTGTGTGCGGCCATGGCGCCCACCGCCCCAGAAGCCGTGGATAAACCTGACCAAGAGGTTGCAGGAAGAGTAGCCTCGGCCAAAACACCAGCCTCAGTAGAATCCATTACGGATTCAGCCTCAATGCCTGTAGGAGGGGCAGCCTCAGAGCGCGCGCCCCCCTCACCGCTGTCTCCCCCTCCTTAGCAGCTGCGTCTTTCACAGTGAGCCTCCCCGCTTGCTGCCGGTGGGGACAAGCAATCTTTTTGTGACCCACATCCCCACATTCAAAACATTTCATGCTGCCTGAGCTAGCGTACACCATGTAAGACCTGTCACCATGCTTCACCCGAAAAGAAACATTCAGCGTGTACGTGGGTGAATGCAGAAACATGGACACCTGTCTACGCAGTGATTGAACGTGTGTCAGCCTGGCGTCCTTACAGCCCAGACTCACGGTCCGGAACCTACTCACCATCTTCTCGAAGCGTCTCAGCTCCTGCTCCAGAGCCATATTGGGAATAAACGGAGGTACTCCAGACACCGTGATTTGGGTGGAGGGCAACGCCAGAGGCGAAACTGGCAAAAACTCATTATCTAATGTAATTCCACTTTGAATGAGCTCTGTCACGAATGTTTGTTGCTTCAGGAAAACAACCACACCCTTATTCATATGGGAGGCATAAATAATATTATTATGCCCAATCTTCTCTCCGACAGCCAGCAGCACCTGCTCCACCGTGGTTTTTTGATTTGATTTGATGTTTATTCATTCATTTTAAAAGAACAATACAAGACAGTTTCATCAGATACAAGATTACAAGTAGGATAAAATGAAGGGAGCAGAAAGAAGATGAAATCTTATTATATCTGCCCCTATTTCACAGTTTGTTCAACCAATGATAACTTTCAAGCAACATCACAGAATGAATAGTTCTACCTATTTTCCTAACTGTAATACACAAACTACATCACAAAATGAATAATTCTACTTAATTTTCCTGACTGTAAAACATAAACTAGATCACAAAATGAATAATTCTACTTAATATTTCTAACTGTAATACACAAACTACATCACCCATAATTCTAATTAATTTTCTAATTCTAATTTTTTTTTTATTTTATTTTATTTTTTTATAATTTTATTTAATTTTCCTATTTTTTTTTTTTATTAATTTTCCTAACTGTAATACACAAACTAGATCATAAAATGAATAATTCTACTTAATTCTACTTAATTTTTCTAATTGAAATACACAAACTAAAAGATGGCACAACATCAAGATGTTCACAAAATGAATAATTCTACTTAATTTTCCTAATTGTAATACACAAATTCATCACAAAAATGAATAATTCTACTTAATTTTTCTAACTGTAATACACAAACTGCTTCATAAAATGAATAACTCTACTTAATTTTTCTAACTGTAATACACAAACGTACCGTACATCATAAGTACAACATAATTGTAATACACAAACACGCAAGATTACATCATATATAGTTTTTGAGCAAGTCCTTTTTGACCTTTTTCTTAAATGTATACATTGATTTTTCATTTTTAACATCACTCTCCAGAGCATTCCACAATCGAATTCCCTGAATTGAGGTAGACCGTCCTTTTAAGCTGGTTCTGAATTGTGGTTTGATGAATATCTCTGTCCCTTTGAGATTGTAATAACTTTGTCTTTTTATAAAATTTCTTTGGATATTTAAAGGTAATGTGTTATTATGAGCCCTATACATAATTGATAAAATACTATATTCTACCAATTCCTGGAATTTCAATAAGTTTAGTTGAATAAACAAGGTGTTTGAAGGGTGAGTGAAATGTTTTCTGGTGATTACTCTTACAGCTCTCTTTTGTAAAATAAAAACAGGCTTTGTAATAGTTTTGCATGCTTTTCCCCAAACCTCAATACAATAGATTAAATGTGGAGCAATGATTGTGTTATACAACATATGTAAAGCTTTATCAATTAAAAAATCCCTGACTTTATACAGTACTGCAATTGCTCTAGCTAGTTTTTTTTAATAGAATTTACATGATGTTTCCATGTCAGTTTGTCATCAATGATAACACCCAGAAACTTCACTTCACTCACTTTACAGATCACAACATCTTCAATTTCAAATGGATCGTCATCAACAATTCCCTTTTTGTTACTGAAAATCATGTAGTTAGTTTTATCTAAATTCAAAGATAATTTGTTTAATTTAAACCAAGTTTGTATTTTTATAAATTCTGTTTTCATCATATCCAAAATCTGTTTTATGTCATTACCCGAACTGAAAAAAGTGGTGTCATCGGCAAAAAGAACACATTTAAGTAGTGCTGACACATTTACCAAGTCATTCACATATAAAATAAACAACTTTGGTCCAAGCACAGAACCCTGAGGAACTCCACAAGTGATATCACGGAGGTCAGATCTAACATCATTTATTTGCACAAACTGTTTCCTGTCCTTCAAATAGCTAGATACCCACTGTAATGCTGGTCCTCTAATACCATATTTATTTAGTTTTTCAAGGAGAATGGTGTGGTCAATGGTATCAAATGCTTTTTTTAGATCAACAAAAACACTAACACAGTACTGTTTATGATCGACAGCATTAGTTATTTGTTCCATTAAATCCATGAGAGCCATTGACGTAGAGTTTTTTTCTCTAAACCCATATTGACTGCTACTTAAAATGTTTTGTTTATCAATAAATTGATCCAATCTGGACACAAATAGTTTTTCTAGAATCTTTGAGAACTGTGGTAATAAGGATATTGGCCTATAATTATTGAATACACATTTATCACCATTTTTAAAAAGAGGAATTACCTTTGCTACTTTCATGTTATCTGGAAATATTCCTGTTGAAAAAGATAAATTGCATATATATGTAAACGGTTCAATAACATAACTTATTATTTCCTTTACGAACATCATATCCATGTCCACCCAGTCTTTTGATCTCTTGTCTGAGAGATTTTTTACCATTTTCATAATTTCCTCTTTGTTAGTTCCACTAAGAAAAATACTGTTGGTGCAACTTTTAATTGAATGACACACCTTATTATCTACTTTTGGTATTTTAGCTGCAAGGCTTGATCCAATATTTACAAAATATTGATTAAATTCATTTACGATATCATTCTCATCATGTATTTCTTTGTCATCTTTCACAAAATATTTTGCAATGTTCGTTTTTGCTTTATGACTTTTTAGAACATCATTTATTACTCGCCATGTTGTTTTAGTGTCACCATTGCTCTTGTTTAATAAATCACTATAGTATTCTTTCTTGCATCTTCTTATAATCATTACCAATTTATTTTTATATTTTTTATATTTTTCTTCAGCTTGTTGTGTTCTCGTTTTTAAGAAACATAAATACAAGTTATTTTTTTTTTTACAAGCATTTCTCAACCCTTTAGTCATCCAAGGTTGGTCAACAATATTTCTTTTTCTACGATTTCTTTGCACACAATTCTTTTCATACAGAGCTTCTAAGATGTTCATAAATTCATCATATGATCTGTTAACATCATCAATATACACGTCCTTCCAGTTTTGCTTTTGTAAATCATCTTTTAATTGATCCATAGCTTTTTTTGATGTGTTTATTATTTTTTTCTTAATTGTAACTTCTTTTGTAATGTTTTGATCATTTCTGTAGATAGTGAAAACTGGTAAATGATCACTTAAATCAGTTGTTAAGATACCACCTGTCATATCCCCATTTGTTATATTTGTGAAAATGTTGTCAATTATCGTAGCACTATGAGTTGTAATTCTTGTTGGTTTTGATATTAACGGATAAAGATTTAAACTATACATTGAATTTAGAAATGTGCTGATGTTATTTGAATCTGTTTTATTTCCCAGGTCAATATTAAAGTCTCCGCACAAGAAAACTTTTTTATTTAAACTCTTTTCCAGTAGTTGTATGATTTTATCGGTGAATATTTCTATATTTGATCCTGGTGATCGATATACACAACTTATGGATATGTTTTTAGCATTTTCGTTTAATATTTCTATTGTTATTATTTCCATAAGATTGTCAACAATTATTGACATTTCTTTAATTATTCTACACTTTATTTCATTTTTGACAAATAGAGCTACTCCACCACCTTTTTTATTGTTTCTGTTTAAATGATATAATTCATATCCTTCGATGTGAACATTATTTTTGTTTTCATCATTAAGCCATGTCTCTGACAGTGCTATTAATGTAAAAGTTCTGTTTAACTGTTTTAAATAATCTGTTATTTTGGCTATATTTGCATTTATACTTCTACTATTGATGTGAATAATAGAGAGATCTCCATTTGTTATATTGATGTTATTAAACTTTTCTTCATTATAGTATTCACAGTCTTTTATAGCAGGATAAAAGTTTGCATCAACCATATCTTCAACATTATATATTTTGAATTCTGAGTCTTCGTTTGTTGCTGTCATGTTTTAATCTATTTGTTTGTTTGTTCATTTCTGTTAATTTTGTGTATGAACATGTGATAGTGATTGGTGATTTGTCATTTTTGAGCTCATTTGAATGTTTCTAAGTCTTTCAGTTCTTTTATTATTTTAGGATGAGAATTTTCATCTACTTTGATCCAGATGTTTCCGTTTCTTGTCCAAGTTTTTTTTATTTTTTCATCCTTTTTCAACAACCTTGCTGCATGTGCAATGTTTGCGTTTTTTTTAGTTAGGTGTTCATTCATGAAGACCCTAGTTTCTGTGAGTTTCTTTGACTGCATCATTACCCTGTTTCTTTGATTCCTTCCAATGAATCTCACGACTACTGACGGTTTAAGTTTGTTAGCTCTATTGGGCAGTGTGTAACAGGTGGAAATGTCATCACGTTTAATGTCAATGCCTTTGTCACTTAAGAAAGTGACTACCTGATTCTCCAGAGACTGCAGTTGTTCTGGTCGTCCTCCTTCACTCGTGTTAACGCCTTTGGTTACATCAGCCGATGACCAGCGTTTAAGTTCGAGTCCAGAAATGACCATGTTTTCGCCTCTTATGTATTGTTCCATGTCCTCACACTTTTGTTCCAATTGAGCTAATCGTTCTTCTCTGATGACCTCCTGAGCTTTCATTAGTTTCATCTCCTCAACCAGTTGATTAAAGTTTTTTTGATCAGCTCTCAAACTTGCAACTTCCGCAGTGAGAACGTTTACTGCATTTTTCAATTCCTCCATTAACTCCAAATTTTTATCCACCGATTTTTTACTCGCCGACTCCTGTTTCTGCTGCTCCGATTTATTTTTTTTACTAGGACTCATCACGCCTGCTTCTTCTGATCTGGATACAGAAAATCACTGTTCCACAGCAACTCGCTCGCCGATCTGCTCACGTCCGCAGCAATTCGCTCGCTGCTCTGCTCATGTCCAACAGTAATCAGCTTGCTTCCCGTCCAACAGCTACTCGATCGTTGCTCTGCTTCAGATCAGCAGTTAGTTCAGAACTCACGTTTCAGCAGCCTGCAGCAATCCCCTGGCTCGCCCACGGCGCACGGCTCAGCTCGAAGCCCCAGGTGGCGTCCACGGCTCACGGCGCTCGGCTCAGCTCGAAGGTGGCGTCCACGGTTCACGGCCCACTCGTGGCTCTCGGATCAGCTCGAAGCCCCAGGTTGCGTTCACGGCCCCCTCGTTGCGCTCGGCTCAGCTCGAAGCCCGAGGTGGCGTTCACGGCTTTCGGCTCTCACGCCAGCCTGTAGCAACAGTCCCAACTCCGTGGTGTTTTTCCGCATTAGCCTTTATCAGCAGCACATGGCTAGCGTTAGCTTGTAGTCTGAAGCCACCACTCCCAGCTTTGTTGTTTTCTTTCGCTGCAACAAAGCACCTCCAGCGTGCCGGCCCGCGTTTCTTCGTAACAACCAGCGTATTTTTCCGGTTTATTTGTTAACGAAGCCCGCAGCTCCGCAGCTACGGCACCCGGTTACGGTGACCCAGCTCGGTTAGCTTTGATTAGCCCGGTAGCTACGCTTGGCTAACTCTCGGCAAAAACTCACGGACATGTTGGCTTGTAGATTCATAATTCTGGATCGCATGCTCCAGTCCAAGTTCCGCAGCTTTTTCAGAGCTCCTCTCTGCACATCCAGCGCTAAAAACTGCGAGTACAAGCTCTCCAAATACTCCTTTTGGAGGTACTGGCAGGAGCCCGACTACAAACGTCCACTCTGCTCAGCCGCCATCTTGTCGCCCGTGGTGTTTGGCTGTGGCACCACCCTCACCCCATGGCCCAGTGCTAGGGATGGCGTCTCTGAAGTCATCATCCCTGCTACAAAGCCCAAACTCACAAACACTCACACATACAATACAAGCACTTCTAAGTAGAAGAAACAGTAAGGAAAATTGAAAAACTCTCAGACTCACTCCGTTCAGACTCACCACACACCACTCCACCACCGACTCCCAGCATGCAGTGCGAAAGAAAGAAAGAAAGAAAGAAAGAAAGAGTTTGAGTTTTAAAAATCTTTTATTTCACACTCCAACAGTCAAAAGACAAATAACACATGGTAAAAGTTAAAAAAAAATCAAAAAGTAAATACTAAAGATGAGTCATCCACTGAACACAAAACATTGTTAATACCCCACTTATTTACAAAGACATCCATGTTCTTTGTCAACTTATAATACTCAAATTACACATGGACTCGAGCAACTACCAGTCTTTCAAATAAAACACGAGCATCATCTGTTTGTTTCTGATTGATTTTGTTCTTTCTTGAAATCCATATTGCCAATTTTGTAGTACCAGAAATAAAATTTAAAAGAGTGTGAACTGGTTTTTCCTTTGTACAGTACAGTACAGTACAGTACAGTACTGTGGACCATAAATAAAAATATGGTTAGAGAACTGTACACCCAATCCACCAAACAGATGATTCAAAAGAACAAGAAGAGGATTCAGTCTTAAACATTCAATAAAAATATGATACAATGATTCTTCTTGGGAACAAAAAGGACATGAAACACTAATGTCAGGATTAAGGTGTGCCAGATACCTGTTTGTAGCTTTGGTCCCATGCACAATCCTCCACTGGGGGTCGCCCACCCATTTCTCAATGGGAGGTTTGTACAGGGATCGCCAACTGCCTCTCGGGGTAGAGCTGATGCAAAAAACTCAGTCCACTTTGACACCTTCACTTCTGCAAACGAGCGTAAGTTCAGGACTTTCACACAATTACTGTACAGTACATTTTTCCCCAAGCCTTAAAAACATCCTAGTGGTGAGTCTTGGAGAGACAGCAACTTTTCTGTCTCATCCTGCCACTGATCCACTGCAGGAGAGACAATTAGGGAAGGAAACGCATATTCACACTAGTCATCCCATTGGTCAGACAGAGAACTATTAGCAGCAAACGCCTTGATAGAATCTGGCAGAGAAGCACATGCTTCTTCTTTCAGTCTTAGCGCAAGTCTTTTAGATCGCACCTCTAGTTGCTCTATGAGACTGGACACAGACAGCTTCATCGGATGACCCAACTTCACATAGCCCGCTTCTCTCATCTTAGATCTCAGCAACAGATGAGAGCAGCTGTGTTGAGAAGAAACTGTTTTCAAACAGAGGTTCTTCAAAAACCCACATCCCAGGTTTCACATCATTTTTTCTCTCAAAGGTGAGGATCTGCCAAGCATTCTAGACTGACTGGTAAAAACGTGTGAGACTTGTTTAGTCCAAAGATCCTTGACGCAGCAGGAAAATATGTTTATCATAGCCAAGACGGACTGCTTTCCTTAGCAGAAGACGTGCAGTATCCAGCCACGGTAGTCCAACACCATATAGTAGTTTCTGCAATGTTTGAAGCCGGAAAGCTGTGATCCATGAGGTTATGTCTATGAGTCCTTGACCTCCCTCCTGTACTGGCAGGTACAAGGCTGCAGCTTTCACCCAATGTCGTCCAGACCAGAAAAAATACACTAGAGTCCTTTGGATATGTCATATAAGACAAGATGTTGGTGTAAATATAGTCAGTTTAAGCCAGAGGGATGAAGCAACCAAGTTATTTACAATCAGAACCCTCCCCCTGTAAGACAGCTGAGGCAGCAGCCATTTCCATCTAGATAATCTGGCACACACTCTTTCCGTGACACCTTCCCAATTTTTTTCCACAAAATATCTGTCCCCCCAAAAACACCCAAGTATCTTAAACCTTGGTCAACCCATCGGATATTGCCTGGTAATATTGGCATATTGTTATTTGTTCATGGGCCAACTTTTAACGCAGAACTTTTTTCCCAGTTCACTTTAGCTGATGATGGTTTTTTTTTTCATAAATGTCCAAACAGTGTTACAGACCTTTAAAGACTGTGTAAAGTGAATTTCAACATTTTCTTAAATAAACATTATAAATGTGATAATTGTAATGTTGTAAATGAGTAAAAAGTCTCAAAATTGTAGCTCAATTAATTTTGAAGTTATACATGAAACTGTGTATAAAGACATGTGTGTTTCAGGATTTTTTAGGCGTGTTTTAAACGGGACCGCGTTTCGTCACGCGGTCCTCATTAGTATAGCCCCCACCCCCTGCTGCTCCAGTCATATAAATTGTTCTTCGCATGGGTGGAGCCGTTCACTCGCGACTCGCAGATAGCATCAGATAGCAATAGCATAGATATTTTGTTCATTGTTAGCCTGTTATGCCTCGTTCCTGCATCTTCCCAGGATGTTTTAATGGTCAGGGCACCTGCTACTGACCGTCTCCCTCCTCAGCCTCCGGACACCGCCGCCGCCTTTCCTGTTTCTTTTCTTTCTTTCTTTTTTTTATTGCTAAGCCTGTGCCCTACAAGTTCACAAGCTCCTTTTTTGCTAAGAAAATGCGACAGGTCCATTGCATACTTAGTTATCAACGTGATTACTCTTTATCTTAATCACCAACACAGCCCTCTTTATCTTAATCACCAACACAGCCCCCGCATGCGATGTGTCGGGTCGGACCGGTGCAGCCGCGCGAGTCCGCTCATCTTCTAAACACATAACAGCGGAGTTATGAATTATAGTTGCGTCCTCAACTTTAAAAATAAAACCAGAGTTGTTTGTGCACTAAAAACAGCGTAACTCTTGGAAAAAGGAGCAAACAGAGCAGGTTTACTGATGAACCTGTCTTCCTCCTCCACACAGTTCAGCTCTGAGCGAGAGAGTCCTCCTACTTGCTCTCTGAGCTGCAGAACTGCGCTGAAACCACGCCCATGTGCTGACACGCCCCCACAGTTCTAGACTAAGGGAAAATAATGTATTTTCATGATTTTTGACACTTAATTTTATAAGGAAAACAATGTTTTTAATCAGTCAGATTTATATGGGTGATTAATAACACATATTTATGCCATGTGATAAACTAAAAACACAAATCTAATTTCACTTTACACGGTCTTTAACATCATCTTGGTTTTTAATGAAAATGTTTAGCACAAGCTGAAACTACTAAACCTGTATGAAAAGACAAACCTGGAAAAATAATACTGGTAAGTGTGGAACGGACTTTGTGCAAAAGTGGTTCAACAGCAATCGAATACAGCTGTCCAGAAATAGGGCACCCTTGTCGAATACTTCTCTGCACCTTGACAGGACAACTTAGGCCTCCCCCTACTTTAACAACACAAAACACTTCATTATATTATAAACCCAATAAAGAAATAAACCCTCCACCAAACCCAAAAGCTCTTAGCGTAGAAAAAAGAAAACAATGATCAACCCTATCAAAGCCTTTCTCCTGATCTAAAGAAATAATACCCACATCAATTTCATAAAGTTTACAAATGTCAAACAGGTCTCTTAAAAGAAACATATTGTCCATGATAGATCTGTCAGGTACACAATATGACTGATCTCTGTGTATGATAATTTCAAGAAAGTTCTTCAGTCTATTAGAGAGTACTTTAGAAAATAACTTATAGTCTGCACAGAGAAGGGAGACAGGTCTCCAGTTCTTTAACAAGGTCAAGTCCCCTTTTTTGGGGAGTTGGGAAAGAACAGCTTGTCGGCAGGATGTTGGCAATATACCTGCTAATGTGCACTCCTGAAGCACCTCCCACAAGTCTTCTCCCAACACAGTCCAAAAATGTTTATAAAAGTCTGCAGGTATACCATCCAGACCTGGAGCCTTTCCAGGAGCCATTTGTCCAACAGCAACAGTAAGTTCTTCCATTGAAACTCCCACATCCAAAATTTCCCGATCTGCATCATCAAGCTGAGGAAGACCATCTAGTAGGGCATCCATACAGCTCCTGTTACAGTTCTGCTGCTTAAAAAGGTCACTGTAGAATTCCACAGCATAGTCCTTCATGGCACTGGGATCAGTGGTCATAGTCCCATCTGGAAGCCGAAGACAAAACGTGTGATTTGTCTGACTGACGTTTCTCTCTAAATTAAAAAAGAAAGATGTAGGGGCATCCATATCCTTAACCATAGCAAACCATGACCGAACTAACGCCCCTTTAGCCCTTTCGTGTAAAAAACAACTTAGATG
Source organism: Garcialebias charrua (assembly GCA_038048925.1). Taxonomy (NCBI): domain Eukaryota; kingdom Metazoa; phylum Chordata; class Actinopteri; order Cyprinodontiformes; family Rivulidae; genus Garcialebias; species Garcialebias charrua. The sequence goes on along the minus strand of JBBPBX010026398.1, from coordinate 4,018 downwards.
ATCTTTCTTTTTTTTAAGTTGATCATTATAAATAACATCAGTGAATATATAGTTTTCTAACAGTTTTATTTCATTTTCTAAATTCTGAATCACATTTTTAATTTTTACTGTAGAATGACTTGTGTATTGTTGACCAAAAAACTCTTATCTGAGCCTTTCCTACCTCCCACCATTCACTTAAGGATGTAAATTCTGATTTTCTTGCCTTCCATAATTGCCAAAAACTATTAAAACTTTGGCAATAAAAAAGTGTATTGAAGTAACTTGGTGTTGAAGTTCCAATAAGATCTGCATCTAGTGGTGTTTGCTAAAAGGAAATATAAGTAAACTAAATGATGATCAAAAAAACCAACTGGACAAATTAAACAACTGGACAGTCTATTTCTATGATTATTGGAAATATAAAATATGTCCTACCTAGCCCCACTCACTGTCCCATCCTTCATTTTAACCCATGTATACTGTTTGTTTTGAAGATGTTTAATCCTCCACACATCAACAAATTAAACTCTGATATCACCTGACCCAATTTAGAGGATGATGGAAGATGAGGTTCTTCTCCTATTCCAGGGGTGTCAAACTCATTTTCACTGAGGGCCACATCGGCATAATGGCTGACCTTGAAGGGCCAGATGTAACTTATAAATGTAACTAAATGTAATCTAATGTAATGTAAAATAAATGTAACTACCGTACTCCTTAATGTTGAATAACTCATTTATTATAACTTATTCAACTGACAATTACAGTTGCATAGAAAACATCTGTTTGCTTGTTGCTCTAACATAAATCCTTTTAAAATTTGTCAGCTTATGAAAACCCACATAACTCCATTAATGAAGGATGAAATTGTCCAAGTTAATTAAAAAAAACATAAAACTGAGCTGCAAAGAACATGTATGACACATGTAGCATCTCACCCAAAAAGGCTACACACAGCCTTGCATCCAACTGTGAATGACAACAATTTGTGTGCATACACATACCAAAATAAAGGTTGACTCAGTTCACAACTATATTACCGTACTCAAGTTGTTTGGTTAGTCTTTGATGAGGAGATGCTGCCTGTCCTTGAACACACCAAGTGGATTCTCTCTCTATGATTGATCATGTTCTGAAAATGATAAACACAAAACAAAATGCAAGCACAATCATTAAATTGCACACAGTTGAAATGTTCTTCTTCTTTGTTGAATTACATTTTATTATATTTTAATTAATCTAAAAAAGCTAAGTCTGGTCCTCTGGACATTTAAAAAACAAAACTTCATCTTTCAGGGATGAAGATGTTCACATCCTTGATAGAGAGGAACAATGGTTTGAGAGACGAGTAAAAGAGGCCATCTTTGTGAAAAGAAACCATCCAAGGAAGGGGAACATATTATTTTAGGTGGCTGAAATAATCACCTGTTTTTTGTTTTGTTTTTTTGAATGTCCAGAGGACCACACTTAGCTTTTTTAGATTTTTCTACCTGGATTATTGAGAATGCATCAGGATATATTTGAATTAAATTTTAAGAAAATGCTAACCTGACAAACAGGAAAGTGGACAAGATTGTCCTGTTTCACTTGCCACATCCATAAGTCCAATTTTCGCAGGAAAGCCGTGATCGCGTCGGACATCTGCGTGATGACTTGTTTGCGTCCCTGCAGCTTCTGATTCAGCTGGGCGAGATGGTCGGTTATGTCGCACAACACAGCAAAGTCACACAGCCACTTTGAAGCTAGCTTTCACTGCAGCCTCGTTTTTGGCTGTGGGTTTCATGAACAAACTCTGCTGCGACTGCAGTTTGCCTTTTAATTCTTGGCAGAATGTGTTGCTTTTCTTGAAGGCTAGCTTTAGCGTACTTAGCTCCGTGTTTGGTTTCAAAACCGACACCGCCTCGTAACACAAAAGACATACCGGTCTTTCTCCTGGAAGCACAAACAAGTATTCGCCTTCCCATCTTTCTTGAAACTTCCGTCTGTATCAACTTTTCTCTTTCTGGACATGTTGGGATCATTATTTATATCTCAATTCCACTCGTTGGCATGAAGGTAGAAACACTGCCTCGGCTACCGTAGTCGAAAGGCATTGTGGGAAAACCGTTGTCGAAAGGCATAGTGGGGCTGCCGTAGTCGAAAGGCATTGTGGGAAATGTAGTTTTTGGTCAAAACTCGCTCGTATTAATTTTTAAACACTCAAAACTTTTTAATTAAGCTCTCGCGGGCCAGATAAAATGACATGGCGGGCCACATCTGGCCCACGGGCCAAGAGTTTGACACATGTGTCCTATTCTATCAGTTGTAAAACTGATTCCAGTTCCAATCACCTCCCATCACAACACATTCATTTTGATTAGACTGTTGCAAGGCATTGTGTATTTTTCCAAACACCTTCATCCTGTTATCTCCTTGATTTGGTGTATGAACATTAATAAACCGAAAAAATAAACTTTCTATTTTACCCTAGCCTCCAGGACCCTGCCTGGGACTAGCTCAGTACAAGAAATGATATTAACATCCAGATCTGGTGAAAATAAATTTGCTACACCAGCAGATGTCCTGGTCCTATGGGACAAAAATATTTCCCTTTCCAAGTCATGCCCCATTCTACCTCGTTTTCACGATCTGTGTGTGTCTCTTGTAAAAACACTACATCAAGCTTCTTCTGACTGATCATCTCTAAACCAACCATCTTTTTCTGTGGATCCCTCCCCCCCATTGATGTTTAATTACCCCACCCTGATACTATGCATAAAGGTGAAAAGAAGGGAGAAGACAGGCAAAGACAGTAAAAAGAAGATCACCCAGTGTACTATAAACATTCTTATTTCTTAACTTTTAACCGTTTTGTACCTTTCACTTTATTTGCTAATAACTGTCTCCGGAGGTTTGTAATGTGCTTTTTTTAAACGGAAACGTTTCTTTTCATCAAGCAGTTCATAATCTACTGTTTTCTGCACCATTCGTGCACTCCTGACAAACTTTTCCGCATCGGGAAAATAATCAAGAATTTTAACATGTTTTCCATAAGTTTCATCAAGAAACACATTGATTTCCTCCAGAGTGTACAAATCACTACTGGACGTTTGAGAACCAGCGATAGAAATATTGTCTGAGTCACTGTCATCCTCCATGTCATCTGCGTCTGCAGCTCCAGCCACGGGCGGGGCCATCGCGCCCCCACCTGTGGGCGGGGCCGCTGGGCCCCCACACGCGGGCAGCTCCGCTGCCTCCACACCGACCCAGCTACGATCAGTTGTCTGATGTGACTCTGAAACAAGACAACCAGAGTCTGAGGAATGTTGAGGAACATTAATTACGTTTTTTTCTGTCATTCTTTTCATGTTGTTTATTTTGATCGCTGGTTCCCTCCCCGGCATCTGAGACAGCTGATGGGGGTGGGGGGCACCCCCTCCTCCTCCTGTGTTTTCGGAGGAGCAGCGGCTGTCTGTGACGCCTCTACATTTAAATTCACCTGCTCTTCCGTGTTTATGTGTGGACAAGCAACGCGTTTATGCCAAACATCCCCACACTCAAAACATTTCATGTTTCCAGTGCTCGCGTAAACCATGTACAATCTTTCTCCATATCTAACACTGAAAGACACGTCCAGTGTGGCAGAGTTTAGGAATATAAACACCTGTCTCCTGTGTAGTGGACCTACCCAGGGTCAAATTAAGGTCTTTGAACTGTCCAGTGATGACCTTTACTGACCTCTCAGTAAAGCAAGACATTTACTACAAAATCATTCATTTAGCTATAATCTGATAACATAGTCACCAATAAGAGACTATTTCTATCTTTGATTTTAAGCTGATGTGATCAAAAGAATAACTTTTGTCATTTTCATGATGTGTGCTTTTAAGCTGTGTTATTCTTTGAGAGTTAAACTGTGTTTCACTGCTGTGTTAAAGGGAAATATCGGGTCACAGAGACCCGACTGTTTTGTTTAGAAATAAGAAGACAGTTTAATCATGAACAAGGCTCCAGCTTTCTCTGTCTGTTCCCTAAACAAAGCTCTCTCTGCTCTGGC
>JBBPBX010026397.1:12721-30734 GCA_038048925.1 Garcialebias charrua | reverse complement strand
ATATATATACAGTATTCATTAATAAAGTCCAGTTGATCTTGTATTGAACACCTTTTTTTGATTTTGACACAGATATAATTCACCCTATAGATCAGTGGTCCCCAAACTACGGCCCATGGGCCGGATCCGGCCCACCTCCACATTTGGTCCGGCCCCCAGAACAATACCAGAGAGCATTTAGATTTTTTTTCATATGTGTATTTGTATTTGATAATAAAGTTGGACTTTTGCAATAAAATGTTCCTTAGTTATGAACTATTTTGAACTATTGTTCCACATTTAATTTATTGTGTCAGCGTTTGGGGAAAAACACTGACACATCCAAAACGTGACATTCTGTTCCACCCTTCTGCGGTCTGTGCCCCTATCTGGCAACCCCCAGAAAAAAATCCTAAACCCGCCCCTCTCAAAGACAGAACGGAATAATGGCGAAAAGATTAGGTAAGAGAAAAATTGATTCAGAATGCAGGGCATTTAAGCTGCAGTGGACAAACAAATTTTTTTTGTTCAATGCAAAGAAAAGGCTGTCTGTCTCATCTGTAAAGAGGCGGTGGCGGTATTCAAAGAATACAATCTGCGGCGACACTATGAATCCCGTCACAAAGACAATTATGATAGCTTGCAAGGCCAATTTCCTGGATTTTTTTCTGTGAAGAACCCAGAGAGGGTTATTTGGTTATTATTTATTTTATTAATAGTGTTATTATTTATTTTATTAATAGTGTTATTATTTATCTCCTGACTTCTGTTCTGTGAAGAACACAGAAAGGGTTATTTGGTTATTATTTATTTTATTAATAGTGTTATTAATTATTTTATTAATAGTGTTATTATTTATCTCCTGACTTCTGTTCTGTGAAGAACCCAGAGAGGGTTATTTGATTGTGCTTTCTGGAAAACAATAAATTTTTACATTTAAGCACTCCTGCAATCGTCACACTTTTTCCTGTTACAAACTGATTCCGGACCCCCACCAGAGAAGGGAAAAGTTATGTGGCCCTCACAGGAAAAAGTTTGGGGACCCCTGCTGTAGATGATCCTGTGACCTTTAAGCTTTAGCAGATCATCAACACACTAATCCTTCAAGATCTGACCTGACTGCTGCTCCCTGGATTTACTGCACTTTATTGGGGTAAAACATTTTTTTTGTTTGTTGCTTGAGTAGAAACAAACGGTACGCGCATGACCAGAACTGACACAAGTGAACCTTGCGGTTTAGCTTTTTTCATAAACCGTTCCATCCCTACAACATACATGGATCATTTTAGGGTCAATTTCTATAGAATAAAGAAATTCTTCCTTCAACAAATCCAACATAAAAATATAATATGGCCTTTAACTGAAATAATTACAGTAGTCTACAGACTGTGACGCTAAACAAAGAGCACAGGGAACAATATCTGGACTATTTTTAAATCCCTCTGCAATGTCTTGTTCATAAAAGCTCCATCAAACATCACTACAGTACATATAAAGACACAGAGCTGAAAAATTAGACCTGATCTGAAGGCACGTGGCAGGAGGAGGTGAAGGTTGCGGTGAGTGCTGAACAGAGCGGAGGCTACTTGAGCAGGGCTCGGTAGAGGAGGAGGGAGTGGGCGGTCTCTCTCTCCTGCTCCATGTAGAATATTAAGTCCCTGAGGTTGACCCGAGTGATGCGCTGACGCGTGTACTGACGAGATGAGGTGGACGGGGCCGAGGAACCAGCTGGAGAGACTGCCATGCTGCTGGAAACCTGGAGACATGGGAGGAGTCCAGAGGTGAGAAAGGGAGACTCCTACAAGATTCATTAACACCTTCAAATCTTTCAAAACACTGTTTATATCACAATACTCTGGCCTACCATTTCTTATAGTTTCTGCGTAAGAAATGATGTGTTTGGAAATGTACGCATGGCATCCATGCTAAAGCTAACAGCATTAATCCTGGAAGTATGTAAGAACCTTAGCTTGGCACTATAAACAAAAGCAACATGTCAGTGTAAACTAATATCATTTGACTGTTATGGCTCCTTGTAGTGTGCAAACTAACAGTAACACATACCATTAGCACTAGGGGTGCAGGGAAAAAAAATCAATTTTTTAAAGAATCATGATTCTTAGTCCTGGCGATTCAGAATCGATTCTAAAAGCCCCAAAATTATTATTATTTTTTTTTTTACATTAAAACCCAAAAGATAAAGAAAATAAAACCATATCTCATAGTATATGAAAGAATACATAAAATGAAAGGTGGCAGAAAGAAGAAGAAATCTTATTTTATCTGCCCCTTTTTTCAAAAACAAAACAAGTTCAAACAATCAATTCAAACAATAATCTTCTATAAGTAACAGAGCAAAAAGCTAACCTAATACTGGTTATTTAAGTTACAGAATTTAATGCATTCCTGTATTATTTGTTCCTATTTTTGGTATAAATATCAAACGATGCAAAAAATTTGATACAATAAGGAACCTAAAATTATTGTTTTAAATAAATGTTCTATTTGTTTACATTGTTGTTTAATGTTTTCAGTTTAAAATTATTGTTTAATTTTTTTTTCCATTTGTTTACATTGTTGTTTATTCTTTTCTGCTTGTCAGTTACAAAACTGAAACTAAATTTATGACCATTTTAATAGAAAAATCGTTTCTGAACCAAAAATTGTTTCTGAATCGAAAAATCGATTTTGAATCGAATCGTGACACCAAAAATCGGAATTGAATCAATTCTCCAGACACTGAGAGATTCACACCCCTAATTAATACTATAAACTTGTCCTGGGTAGGGATGGACAATCCACTTTTTCCACTTCCAATCAGATTCCTGCTGTTTTTTGTATCAGCCGATACTGATCCGATACTATTTGATACAGATAAACAGTGTTGAATCAACAAAAATGGCTAACTCATGTCATCTGGGCCAACGGGTCCAGATGACATGATTTAGCCATTTTTGTTGTTGTCTACCTGGATGATTGAGCTTACAAACCCAGTGCTGAATTAACTTAAAACAATTTTTTTTTAACGCAGACATGAATGTACTGAATTACAAATTTATTGAAAACTCTGCACCAGAACAGCACACTTAAACACACCAAGAGCTTCACAAGCTTGGTCAAACATGTAAAAACAACACAACTTTAATTTGTTCAGGCAGTACAATTATAACATCCAATATAAAATAAATAATAATAAAGATACTGAAACTGACAAAAACAAAGGTTGACTACTTTGGTCAAACATGAAAAAAATAAACTTCAACAAACCTTTCAAATGGTTCAGGAATTTTAAATATAATGTAAAATAAATAATAAAAGAGCTGAAATAAGAGGGAAAAAACAAACACTTCACTAGCTTGGTTGGCAGATATTTAAATAGAAATAGAATTAAGAGTGAATAGATCTGCCCAGTCATGGATCTGTCACATTTTCACCAGTACCCGATCCAGACAGTTTTTTTTCGATATCAGGGCCGATACCGATATTGGTATCCGTTTGGTGCATCTCTAGTGAATGGATCTTGTCTCCACACACGTTTCTAATGGCCCCTTAAAACAGTGATGCTCTATCCGCACTAATAATGCAGGAGCCAGGCAGTCTACTCCCTGTTTCTATGTTATGTTGTTTATTTGTCATATACAGGTTAACACAAGGTCAACAATGCAATGAAATGTTCAGGATGAGAAGAACCGATTCGAGTTACAAAAAAAACATAATTTTTTTTAAACAAACAAACAAAAAAGAAATACTAAAGCATGAAATAAGTGTACAAAATAAAGTACTAAAAAGTGGAAAAGAAATCTAATAGTTACAAGGTCCAAAATAAATATAGTAAACAACAACATGGTAGACTACAATGGTGCAAGTAGGACAAATTAGTACAAATAAGTATTTCACAGGTAGTACTATAAGCTTAAATGCACATAACTAACTGTCAATATGTTAGTTATGTGACAGGTTATTGCACAGGTAGTGAGTAACAATGAGATTAATTGAATTATGATGGTATGATATATGGCATATGTGACATACAGTACATGATACTGTATACAGTATGGTGTATATGGCATGATATATTACATACATGCCATACATACAGTACATGATACAGACACAGTTCAGCAGCAATTTATAGTGTAATGTTATTGTCAATAGTTCAGTATTACTGTCAAGAGTTCAGTAATCTGACAGCTTGTGGGTGATAACTATCTTTGAGTCTTTTCCTGTGCTATGGCAGACTCCTGTGTCATCTGCCTGAGAGTAGTACCGGTAGACGGAAGAGTCCATGTGCTGGGTGGGTGTGGTCCTTGATGCTGCGTGCTTTATTCAGCACTGTGGCTGTGGTAGATGTTCTGAATGGTGTTGAGACTACTACCAGTGATGTCCTCTGCTGTTTGCATCACCCTCTGTAGTGTGTTCTGACTCTGACTGGTGCAGTTCCCATACCACCCTGTGATGCAGCCTGTCAGCAGGCTCTCTATAAGTTAGTGAGGATGCTGGTGTTCGTACAAAACTTCTTTAGTCTTCTTAGGAAGTAGAGGCTTTCTCTGGCTTTCTTGACCACAGTGTCTGTATGTAATGTCCAGGACAAATCATCAGTAATGTGAAAGCCAAGGAACTTGAAGCTGCTGACTTGCTCCACCTCAGCCTTGTTTATGTAGATGGTGGAGTGCTGGCCTCCACACCGTTTCCTGAAGTTCACTATCATCTCCTTTGTTTTGCTGACATTTAGAGAGAGGTTATTTTCCTGACACCAGCTGGTCAGTGATTTCACCTCATCTCTGTAGGCACTCTCACCGTTGTTGGTGATGAGGCCCCAAGATGGTGAACCAACTGGTGTACTACTGGATGGACTCCATACTTTATGTTCTGGACAACAATCAGTAATTCTAGGATTCAACATTTAAAAAAAGTTACGTTTAAATTAAATCATATTGTGTTTGGCAAAATTCAAGCTAATGTGTGATCAAATGTCAAAATAATTTTAGCTGATAAATTTGGCTTATTGTATCTGCAATTGAGAGTCATGCTGCTGGTGTCCTCAAAGTGTCAGAACTGTAGTTAACGTGACCGAGCTGATCACAAACTGACAGCACTAAATGCAGGTGAAAACTCACTTGAGGGCAGCTGAGTGAGGACACATTCAGATCCAGTCTCTCAGGTCACATTTGGAGGTAGTGAAGACCAAACAGTTGAGTAAATTTTTAGTTCAAAAGTTTTAGGATTGTTGTAAAATTTTAAACCAGCAGGTTGCTGTAACTTTTTTGTAAAAAAAATTAATAAAATAAAAATAATAATAATAAAAATAAAAGTTCATTGCATTGTATAGAACACATTCGTTTTTGTTTTTATTTATTTTTAACCATAAACCAATCCTGATTGTAATTTCACTACTTAGTTGAAGTTAGCTCAGGTCAGGTGGTGTGCCCTTTGCCGAATTTGCTCGCAGACTTCCAAACAAAACGTTATAAATGCATTCCAGAACACCTCCAAATTTGGTTAAAAAATAAATAAATAAAGTGACTGATTTAAAGGTGCCTTCAGTCCATCCTGAATGCTCTCACCCCTGTATACTGTCCACTGGTGGCAGAGCTGAATGTTATATAACTCTAAAACCACTATTCTATTCCTATAAACAACAGCCATGTGTTTCTGCTATGAGCTAATAAGAAATTGTTAATTCTACTGGTTTGTTGTTTAATCTTCAAGAACAATATTTTTTCTTTAAATCTGTGGACTTTACAAAGTTAGCTTGTAGAAATTAATTCTCACTTTTTTTAAAAGAAGAAAATACATTTATTTCGGTGCAGCAGTCAAAAGGATCTTTTCCACAATGAGACAGAAAACATTTAATAGGAAGCAGTATTATTTTTCTCATTCACAAAATGAGGTAATCTTTATTGAATGGCAAACACATTTGTGGGATTAATAGTAAGGAATGTTGAAGCCTCTAAGCAAGTACACACCTCCAGTTAAGAAAATTAATCTCTGTTGTGGAGCATAAATGAGATCAAAAAGACAAACTTACCAGTAATAGCATCAAGATATCTAGGTGCAGACTAAAGATGTTGTAAACTTGAAAAAACGACTGGAAAAAACCCAGTGTCAATGCATGTTCAAAAAACAGAGAAAGCATTGCCATAGTTTCAGTTTGTTTTATGGCTTTTTACAATGCACGAGATATAAACAGATTGAGCTTTTAGATGAACAAAGCTGCTGACACAGATCTGAGCTGACATCCCATTGGTGGACTTGTTCCTGTTTAAAGTGCTTTATAAATAAAATGGTATGGTATGGTATGGTAATCTGAAATAGAGCCATTGTTATTTGTATTTGATCCAGGGAAAACAAAAATTATTAAAAAAAAAGGGAGTGTATACAGAGGCTGATACAAATCAAAAGATGCATTTACATTTGGAAATGAGAAACACTGGGAGAGAAAACCAGCAAGTGCCCACTTGAACCCAGGCAGAGAGAAAGAAGACAGACATTTCTGTCAGGAACACCCTCTCACAATTACATTGATTGCACCATTCTGTAAACACACTGTACAGACAAGCCTTAATTGCAAGCACATGATGGGTCTGAATTTACAAGAACCAAACCAAAACCCTCCAGCAGCCGCCCTCTCATATGCTTGGGTTTGCGCAAACTGAATGACGATGCCATGTCTCAAATTTCTCTCGGTAAACTCTCTGACCCCTGGATACGAGATGACAAGTTAGTCAGGCCACTGTTCCTGCCAACTTACTTAAACAACATGTATCATCTCCTGCTGCTGGTTGAGGGACAAGTTGGTACAGTCAGCCCATCAGAGCCTCAGGGAACACCAGACTCCTTCACTCTGGGGAGCTACCCAGGCCTAATCAGGTCAATCATAGCTGACCACAAGTGAAAGATGGGCCTGCCTACTGCCATGCCAATTACTGCCACTCAAAAGTAAGGTCGATGACAGGGCCACAGATTTTTACCAATCAAAGCCATCCATCCACCTGGACAGATGGGCAGGGGGAGCCCCAGGCAACCAGCCGGTGCTAGGGCGGTGCCTTGAAGAAAGTGGGTGATGGTAGGGGGGAAAGAAGACAACAAACAGAGAACATCACTTCCTTGGTAGGGCAATATAGCTCCCAGAATGGTTCTTTTCCCTAAGGGACTAAGGGTGCCTTTAGTGACTGAAATATAGACAGAAAGGTTAGTGATTGTTCAGGAATTCACTCAGCACAGCATCACCTCTTCCCTCAAACCAATACATGCCCTCCATGGTGTCAGCAGCCCAAACATGGCATCTATGGAGCTAGACCACTGTATCTATGGAGACCAGACCTCTCACTAGTGTATGCAAGAACTAATGTGGAGGAGAGTGAGCATATGGGCGGAGTAAACACCAATACTGTACTAAACAAAGCAGATGGCTGAGTGTCAGTTAAAAAGGAAAGTGAGACTTTCTCGAACATGCTCTTCTTGTCGCCAGCAATTACACAGTGGGAACGTTTGAAATTCACTACAAAACAGGAGGCTTTGTAAAGTCATCGTGAATGAGAAGAACGTGTTTGGAGATGAGAATAATCGGTAAAGCAGAATCACAGAGACAGCAGCGCAAAGTAAAAATACAACTCTCAAAATCAGCTTGGCCAAGGAAGATCCACGAGGCAAAAAACAGCATCTGTCATTTTATCTGTGATGGGTGCCCCAAGGCATTATGTCATATGACATATCCGTCGTATAGAATGTGCAGGGATACTTCAATACAGTACATCTCTTCAGACATTTGACTTGTTCGGATTAGGAGACACAGAAGAAGAAAAAAACGTAGAGCCGTAGTCAAACAGTAATAAGAAGAGGTTTAAAGCTCGTTATTATTAAGGCTTCATACATACCGGTAGTTTTTTTTAACTGAGAAATATTTTGTTGACTTGCATTACAATATACCGGTGGACCAGGTGCACCAGCTGGGCTTGTAGGTGTCTACAATCTGAATTTACATGCACTTCTTATTGTTAAAGAAAAGGAAAGGGGGTAGGGCAGAGGTAGCAGTGGGGTTTCTTGCTGATCTGTGGCTTTGAACCCTGAGTGGCACCTGTGCCTTGATGCTGGAGCCAATATTGGATTTGGCCCAGGTCACACCTTGGGGCGGTGGGTTAATGGCCCACTTTGCCAGGCACACAGAGCTGCTCGGCCCTGCGCAGACCAACCTGCTGTCTCAGCATTCCTCTCTTTGCAGCAGGAGTTACACACAGAGTGTGCATGGAGAGAAAATGTGTGTGTGCGCTGTTTGTGCTGGTATGTGACAACACGCCAGCCAACACACTGAGCTGACTAAAACTGCAACACAGAAAACATTGCTCAGCATTCATGTTTGAGGATGAAGACTAGCCTCATGTCAGTTTGTGATACAGATAAGCTGTTCACATTGCAACGTTGTTTTTTTATTACTTTGATACTGAAGAATCAGTTTAAACTGTGTTTTTAATGCTTCAGGCAAGGAGGACGTATATAGCACAACAAAGACAGATTTGATAAGCTAAACAAAGGAGCAAAGAAAAGCATGAAAGCACAAAAGGAAATTGGAACAGCCAAATTTAATTGTCTGATAATTCTCTGGTGCATTTTGGCCACCATGGCAGGTAGCTAGTCATGTCCTGGTGGTCCAAGAGCTACGTGCATTTAGTAGGTAGATCCTTCAACACAGTGCCATGCAGGTCCTTCACTCAACATGAGAACCTGACATGCCATGCATGATGTCTGACGGAAAGACGTACAGATTCGATGTCTGACTTGTATTATCAAAAGAAGTGGTTGTTTGAAGATTGGCTGAGAGCCTGACTGAGTGACTAATTTACCGACTCTCTGGTTGACTGACTAAGTGCCAGAGAGCAAAGCTTTCCCACATGTTCTCTTCTATGCTGCATTTCAGCTGAGGAACGCTACCTTGTTCCTTCTCGGTGTTTACGGTGTGTAGCCCAGCCGTGGGAGTGGAGCCCCGCTTCATCTCCACACTAGGCCTAAAACGCCTCTCCTACGGCCGCCATTAATCAGCAACAGAGACTTTCTCTCGCTCTCTCAAGCCTCTCTCTTTTTTCCCCTCACTGCTCTACGCCCACAGACATGCTGGATGAGGCCATTTTGAAAGAGTTAACAGATGTCGGCTGATTTGCCCCAGGCTTCCTGACATTGCCCGAGTGATGTATTTGATGTGGAGTTTATTCAGCTCTAATAAACGTATAAAGAATTAGAATAATAATTCACAGATGTACATACTGAGATTATATGCCAGAACCCCTCTTTGAAGCAGACAAGAAAGCCAAGATTAACAAAAATAAGAACATGAGGTGAAAAGGGTTTTGATTTGGTGCATAGACAATCACAGAGGTCAGCAGGGACTAAGACCCTAGCTCTGAGTTCATGCACTCACACAGATGGACCTTGTCCATCTCACAGGTTCCTTTTCTGTCAAAACCACAAACAAGTGATTATTATTGTTACTGTGCTTTCAAAACTGCAGGTGAGTGTGAAACATTTTATCTATTTTTTTCTTCTCTAGAACAAAAAGACGGAATACAGAGGGAAATACAAAAAGGACAAGCATGAGGTGTATACCGTAGTTGTGATCCCTGCAAAAGAAAAAAACGAGGGAATTACTTTCAAAATAAACAACTTCCATTTGCTTCACAACTAAGCAACAACAAATCTCAAAAATGGCTGGTTGTAGAGTATCTTAATACCCACATAAACCATAAAAACAGCTACACAGCTCCATGGCAATGCATAGCAACCGTGCAGAATTTCAGTCAAGGAGAAAGAAGGCAAAAAAACACCTTATTACTTCTAACTCCTGCAAGCCATTTTGGTCTCCAAAGGTTTTAGAGCGCCGCAGGCCATGTGTCTGCAGTGTTTCGGGAAATGACTTGCCTTCGCACGAACACTGCTATGTTCTGCAGCACTGCTGCCCCCAGCATCCCCGCTCAATTTCTGTTTAACCCCTTCCTGCCTTCCCTCACACTGACTCACTGCAACAGAGAGCTCACACCCAGCACAATGCTGTCACATTATTCAGCCTCCTACAAACCAAAGCAAATCAGACCAGATTTTTCATGAGTTAACACATTAACTCCACGTCTAATTTGACTGCTTAAGCATGTGATGGCTCTTAACAAACAGGGTTCAGGAAAAGGCGAAGGTTACAAAGGAAAGAAAGAGATGAAGAAAAAAGCCCCTGCTTCATTCCACTTGATCTACTACAATATGCGACACAGTTTGCACACTTGAGTGTGTATCAACGGTGGATTAAATCTGCAAACTCGTTGACACAACACATAATTAAAACATCTTGCTTGAGGTTAGGAATTTTCTAATTAGTAGTGTACTGACAAAGCTGCAATTCCATCGCCCTGAGTTTCAAAGTCCACAGGTTACTGCTAAGATGAAAGCTAACCCCGGAGCGCAATTCTGCAGGGCTGCTCGTACAATTCCTCAGAAGACAGTCACAGGGTCACCAAGCTAAACATTGTGCCGCACCCGGAACCTTGATTCCAAACAAAGACTTCAAACTTTCTTGCCTGGAAACACAGTCTTGCCATTGTTTCCTCTCACTTTTCTTTCTTAACCTGAGAGAAACAGAAGATTGTGTGAAGAAAATTCATAGGAAGGAACCAAAACAGTGTTTTAAATCAGTTTAATTAAAATGTTCTGAGCTAGGCTAGAACAACATGTTAAATACTACAAAGGCGTTATTATACAGGTCTTTGTGGATTACGTGTCATGAATGTATGCATACTACCCTCCAGGCTGGCACATTGTAAAGTTTGCAGATGATACAGCGGTGGTGGGATGCAACACAAACAAAGATGAGTCCAGCTACAGGCAGGAGGTGGAACACCTGGAGAGCTGGTGCAAGGACAATAACCTTCACTTGAATGTGAAGAAGACAAAGGAGATGATTGTGGACTTCAGAAGGAACAAACACACCCACACCCCACTGAACATAAGAGGATCTGTGGTGGAAGTGGTCTCCAGCTACAAGTACTTGGGTGTACACGATAACCTCAGCTGGAGCAACAACACCACCAGCCTGATCAAGAAAGCTCATCAGAGACTCTACTTCCTCAGGTGGCTGAGACGAGCTGGACTGGGAAGCTCAGTCCTCACCTCCTTCTACAGGTGTGCAGTGGAGAGCATCCTGTGCTCCAGCATCAACGTGTGGCATGGAGGCTGCACAGCTGCAGAAAGAAAAGCTCTACAGAGAGTGGTGAAGGCTGCACAGAAGTCTGTTGGAGTCAGTCTCCCCACCATCACAGACATCTACACCTCCAGATACAGGAAGAGAGCTACCTGCATCATGAAAGACCCCACTCACCCAGCACATACACTTTTTGCCCCACTCTCCTCAGGAAGGAGGTTGAGGAGCATTAAGTGTAGAACTACTAGGCTGAGGAACAGCTTCTACCCTGAGGCTGTTAGACGCATGAATCTCTAACCAGAATAATCACTGTGAAATATCACATCATACTGCTGCTGATCTGTTCATGTTGCTGCTGATCTGTTTCATGATGCTGTGTTCATTCGTGTTCATCTGCTCATACAAACTCATGTTCGTGCTGCTTTTTGGAGTAATGTTTTTGTATGATATTAGTGCTTAGTGTATTTTTTGTTGATGTTTTTTCTTAGTTCATATCTTAGATGCTTACATTTTATTGTTGGGTGTAACTGGGACCCTGTGTACATAATCTCGTTTCATCACATGTATAACATATGGTGCAAATGACAATAAAGAATCTCTGACTTTGACTTATGCTAGTTTATATTCGGATTTTTCCTTTTTTTCTTTGAATCTCATTTACGTTGTCTTCTGTCAAAGTTTTTCACAGTTTTCATGTTCAGTATCTCCAATTTAATTCCAGAGTCTCTTATTTTGTTTTGTGAGTTGATCCTGCTCTCTCCACTACCTACACACTCAACACTAGTTTGCTAATTGCATCTCCTGAACCGTGTCCATCATCATCCTCTCTCTGTATTAATAACTGGTTTGATACCGTAGTTATCTCACATCTTCACTAATGATTTCTCCTATTGCTGACTTTGGTCAATATTGGCAAGATTGTACCTTTTTGATTGAGAAAACTATTTTTATCACTGTTTGCCTGCATTAGGATATTTATCTCTCAGCACCTTATGACGTTAGGTAGACGATGCCATTTATGATTATGGTAAAGTAGTTTTTTAAAATGTTGCTTAAAATTTAAAAAATTGTTCAACATGCTCATTGTCTACAATCAGAACAGTGGAAATGCAGGACGCCAACAAATTTATGCAGGACGCCAACAAATTTATCAAGTCTGACAATTATTTTATATAAATAAATCATCTTTATTTGTCTAAAGATTATAATCCAGTAAATTTTCATTCATTCAACCTTTATTTAGGCAGGTTAATCTCATTGAGCCTCCATGAAGTAATCCATGAAACTGGCTTTTTCTACGGCAAAAGCACAAATTTCTGAGAAACCATTCAGTTTGCCTGATAACCAGGACAAATAACAGGCCAAGTATCTTTGACTATATAAAGTATCAGAAGTAGAACTTTTCCCAACATTAAAAATTCAAGGCGTTTCATATATAAAATGAACCCAATTACTGTAGAGTTAAAATAGGAGAAGTGTAATGAGTCTCTAGTTAGAATGCTTGTCTTCAGAACTACTCGCTAATGAGCCATTGTTGGTTTTACACACTTTACTTTCGATGGTGTGGCACTGTCATTTCTGCTAGTTTTTAATTTTTAATTCAAGTTGAATGAGAGGGTGGTGACTGAGTTAATAACCAAGGCAACGGGGTGTTTTGCAGCCAATGGATAGATGATAGAAGTTGCCAAATGAGGCTTGTGGTCCACTCTTTGATGTCTTTGTGAAACATTGCAAGTAGTAACAACCAGTTAACAAAGCCTATCAGTTCAGAGGGGTATCAAACATAAATGACCACAATAAGGAGAATGAAGCCTGCAAATGGCCTAATTACGGAAAAGAGTAGGCTGGCAGAGTAGTATGGGTCTGAGTTTGTGCACACCAACAGACACTAAACTTGAGAAGGAAATAAAGCATCAAAAGGCAGCAGAATGGACCCCACTGCTCTGAAGACATGTGCACTAGTCTAAGCTGTCAGTCTTCACATGAATCCTCATATGAGCAGTGACACATTTTACTTACAACAAAAAGAAGACACCAAGGAGGCCACAGCAGACATGCAAGTGAAAGAAAAAGCACGTTTACTGTGGAGGTTCAGACGTTGTGCTTTGATCTTAAATTGATGTTAATGGGGCCATTTTTGACATCACTTAGCCTTCACAGGCTCAGTTTTAGTGCCACTGACACTTGTCCCCATGCACCGAGTGTGGCGCCTGCAAACTGAGCAGCAGGAAAAAGGTTGTCTGAAGAGCAGCTCTGATTAAAATCCCTGCTCTTTGGGGGAAAGGGTACAGTTTCATGTTTTATATAGATGCCCCAGAAAGACAAAAAAAAAAAAAAGAGTTCCATCGAGTGTCTCTGTGAACAATTGTGACCCCCAGTGTCAAGTTTTTTTTTTAACCCAGCAAGATGCTAGCTTTGACATTATTCATAGTTGTTCAAAAACAAATGATTTAAACAATTTGGGCATGCACATTTTAAATGGATGACCTACTTTGATGGTATCATTACTTTTAACAGTTTTCTTGTAAAGCAGGGATCTGTTTTGTTAGTTTCATAAAAATCATTTAACTCATTATCATGTAAAAAAAATCAGGTAGTTTGTGAGAAAAAAAATGGCAGTCAGGATTACAACTTTTGGACTGTTTTTTCCTTAGTATGGGTTTTCTGGCACATTCCTGAAGGCCTCATTCCTGCTATAAGGTCCCTTTTCCACAGGCCCACAAGGCTTCCTTCCTACCTGCACAGCTTTTTGGCAGCTTGCTTTATTAAAGCACATACAACAGCTTCCATTTTAATCAGCTGTGTGTGTAGCGCTTATCTACATATTGACTCGGTTTAAATCCACACCCTTGTCTGCCATAATAATTACACATCTTGTAAAAGGAAGTGCTCAATGCTTCCTGCACCTGAGGCGGGCAGCTGCAGGAGTTGCCCACCGGCGCCCTGCAAACACACCGCCGGCACTGCCTGGTATCCAAACAGCTTCAGCATTCTTGCAGAGCCATTACCTTTCATTGTGTAATGGCGTCTTTCTATTAGATTTCAGTTGAGGAGAAAATGGCAACCCAAGTGTGGGTAAATGTGCTTCTTTGTTCTGCGGAAACAAAGTCACTGTAAGAGATTGAGCAGGTAATAAAGATAGCTGAAGACTGTTTTACGGTTGTCCCCAAGTCAGGCAACATGTACAACAACCCAAATATCAGTACAATTGCAAACGCTACAAAGTCAATAAACACTGTTGTATGTGTAACGTTGTAAAGAAAAGAAACTGAGCAAGTATAAGCAGTTGTATTCATCAGAATCGACATGACATGCAATCAGAATGGCAATGGGGACGATAGAGGACGTATCTAGCGATTCACAACCCCACCAAAGCTCTATTGGTCAAGGCTGTTAGTTCAACAACTGCATAATATGTGCAGTCTAAAAAATGCATTTGATCATAAATCAAAATCAGAATGAGAGCCATATAAACATGGAGCTTTTTGGACGATGCCAAGTCTTTGTCCAATCTATTGTGGGGGACAAAAGTTAGGACTGCACACCAGCTGGACGCAAACAAAGCACTAATCAGAGCATTCTGCATCACCTGCAAAACAGCAGGTAATGAAAAATAAGCACAAGCCTGTATCTTTTTATCTATTCGGGTCTGATAACATCCATGGTGATAATGTCTGAATTCTGTTGTGATTATTTGTCAAAAAATGCCTGAATTTTACAGTTAATTGGCCTCCCTAATTAGCACAGGATGTCTAATTCCCATTGCAGTCTGTATGCTAAATGGTAACGCTTTAGCAAGTGGATGCAATTTCTTTCTGTTTGAGAAGGGAGACTCCCTGTGCAAGTTGAGCTACACTGTACATTACACACTCAATGATCGATTCTAAATCTTAATTAGGGAAACGACAAACAAGCAAGGGGGCTTAATGAACTGTGTACCTTGTCAAACAGCTGGCTGATTATATTTATTGAGATATACGTTAAATTTAATGATTTGGGCAATTAACTGTAGACCCCTTCTGTGATCTCTGAGGGACATGAAGGGGCCAGAGAGGCAAGCACAGAGGCCACAGACCTAATGGAAAGCAGCTGACAAATATTTGTCAACCCCAAAGAGCTGAGACAGACATCAGCATCTCAGACCTTGCACTTGGAAATAAAGATGTCACCCCAATACCAATTCTTTGTGTGCTTTTAGTCTTGTACTTCTGATTACCACAACTCTGATGGTGCGACAAAAACAAGTTCTGGGTTTTTTCTGCTTTTGCTGGGACCTCATTTCATTTAATGACCTGAGACGTTCAGCAGAAACAATACAAAAAAACATAACAAAAGATTTCTAAAAGTGGGCTTAGTCTTTATTATCATCATACTGTAGTTTTTTTTTTTCATGGCCATCCATTTCTAACTATTTTTTCCTAAATTGGTCAAATGGAAAGCGAGGGGGAAAAAAAAAAATTAAGCTGAGCCGAAAAGTGCGACTTGGATTTAATATTTTATAATTGCCAAGGGACATTCTAAGATCAATGAATTTTTGCCTAGGACGCACATCAGAAAGAGATGTACTTCAGTCTTTTTAGGGAACATTGGTCTATTTAATTCCAGTGTCTGATGCATGAGAAATATGCCTTCCATGGCCTCCTTCTTCTTCCCCCGGCACTGCTGCAGGCAGACATTACCACTTTTAATGGGCCGCCATGAGAAGAGGCAAGTCAGCCAATAACCCATCCTCACTAATGGATCGCCTTGTTTGTTCTTTTACCAGTTTTTCTGAAGCTAATTTTAGATGTTCCGTTATCTTGTTAAAAGACAAAACAGAGTCCATTGTGTCACAACAATATTGTAACAAAAATAAAGAAATAAATGGTATTGAGGGAGCAAAATACAGATGTAATGAATGCAAAAATCATTTACATGGGTCATCTTTGTCATGTTTAGGATCTGATGGTTGGCCTAAGGTCTGTCTGATAGAAAACTTTTTTGTAAGTGGAAACAAAAACAGTCTTATGCTGTAGGCGTTTATGAGAAGAAGGTGCTTTTGAGGCTTCTACTGAAAAGTTGAATAAGTTAACAGCAGTAGCTTTTACAGAAGGCAAATATTATCACTTGTATGTTTAAAAGTAGTTACTGTACAATTAGTAGAACAATTGGTCTCTATTTATACTCAGTCAGCAAAAATGTCCGAGTACTGTACAAGGAAAACTATTATTAATTCACTTTTATTGAACTGGGCTCTTCATAATGAAGCTGCGTTTGCAGCCTTATTGCGTGGCATAAAACTGAAGAATTAACATAAAAGTGAAAACTTCAAAGACCACACCTGCTACAGCTTAACTAGTGAGTCAGCCCCTAAACTGCTTTGTTTGTTGTATGACTCCCTGGGAAGTTGAATGCACATCAATTCACCGAGCAGCTAGGCTGATCAGAGGGCGCAGGCCGACAAAGCTGCTCCAAATATCCATCAAAGATCTGTGGTGAAGCTGAGAAGGGGGAAAAAATAAGCAACACGCTGTTGATGTGCATTTCATAAAGACATTCACATTGAATAGGACAGATTTTGTTGTGCGATGGTGGAAAAATGTCTTGTGGTAGAGCACACTCGTAAGGTAACAAAATACTTTAGTATGAAAACTAAAAAGAAAATGCAAAAATGTGAGATCTGTTTTAATGTAATGAACATAAAGACAGCGTTTAATTATTTAGTTTTATGACGAACAGCTGCACAAAAAGTCCAAAATCAGATTCTAAAAACTAAGACTACTTTCTACGTGCCATATGCTGTAACTTTTTGCCTACTCCATGCATACTACCAAGGCTCCTCCACACTCAATGACAATCCCCCCTACCAGCGTCTAATGAAAGATTTGTTCACTTTTTTCCCCTCTTTCTTTTCCAGGATCAAACCTTGACAGCTGACATAAAACATAAAAAACAAACTTAAAACACATATCAACAATAAAATGCTTCCTTGTACTGTCAGCTCTGTGCTCCACACGGCAATCGAGGTTAAATCTAAAAGCATTGCAGGAGGTCCTATAAATAATGACAGTCTCACTGAGGCACAGGGGTTTCTTAAGGGAGCCATAATAGAAAGAACCCTCTAGTCTCTTGAGGGCTCCACCATGTGAATTTCAGAGGATCTGTGTTGACAACTTCATTAGGAGCACTTGCGTTTCAAAATTCTCAAGTCATTTGATAACATTATCACAAGTTAAGAATCAGAAACTAAGGGGGGAGTTTCTATTCTTCCCAGATGGAAGAAATTCAAGTAGTTACAGAATGGCAAAGCAGCAACTGAGGCATTTTCTTTGACTATCCCTGTGAGAGCATGAAGGCGTAGGATGAGCAGACTTGGTTTGCACCGTGCGGTATGGTGCAGCGAGGGGCCCCCGATGTTAGCTGTCCCCACGTCTCTGGCCAGCAGGCTAGCTAGAGAGCCAGCCATTTTTGGTACGCCTCCACAGAAGGAAGGCAGAGGGGGAAAACTTCCAGCTAATTTCATTCTTTATAAATTTAATTATATCAAGATTAACAAGGGAGGTAATTAATTTCTTTAAGATGAGTATCTATTAAATGCCTGGGGCTGAACTTTGTTGTCAAAATTGTATATTTAACCATTATTTCAGGGCAAAGTTTTACATGTAGAAATAAAGGAAATCGCAACTTTACCATAAGCATAGGGAATCCAACACACTCTTTTGTATTTATGGATATTTAAAAAAAAATCTATATACTGTACTGTATTCACAAAAAATACATGTGCATGTGTGTTCATTTGTCTGTACAGTTAGCAAAATATGAAGTAGTTGACAGATTTAAATGAAACTCAGAATGTAATCATTGGATAAAAGTTCTACT
>JBBPBX010026396.1:0-38137 GCA_038048925.1 Garcialebias charrua | reverse complement strand
ACAATTTCAGGAATCTGGAGAGGCGATATGGAGCACAAGGTCTCCCTTTATGCTGATGACCTTTTACTTTTCATTTCTCATCCGACTGACACGCTGCCTTCCGTTTTATCATTACTTGAGGAATTTGGAATAAATTCTGGTTACAAATTAAACTTGAGTAAAAGTGTAATTTTCCCTGTCAATACCCTGGCGCAGACTCTTGACTTTAGTAAATGGCCTTTTAAAATTGAGAAGATAAAATTCTCTTACCTGGGTGTTACAGTTACGAGGAGGTATAAAGATTTATATCAAGAAAATTTTGTCTCCCTGTTGAATCAGACAAAGCAGGCACTATCCCGATGGTCACCGCTTTCCACTTCCCTCATAGGCCGTATTAACTCAGTCAAGATGGTCACTTTACCTAAGTTTTTATATCTCTTTCAAAATATTCCTGTTTTTATCCCTGGTTCATTCTTTGTTCAGTTAGATTCCATCATTTCATCATATCTGTGGCAAGGAAAACGTCCACGCTTAAATAAGACACATCTCCAAAAAACTAAGGCCGCAGGCGGTCTTGCCCTTCCAAATTTCCGCTTTTATTATTGGGCAGCAAACTTGCACTGTCTAGCATTCTGGTCATTCTATTACAACAGGCCTGACAGCCCTGACTGGGTAGAGATGGAGTCACAGTGTTCTGGGAAATGGATAACACCGGTTTACATTCAAAGTCTATGGAGGAGACGCGTGGAGTCACGGGGAACAAGGAAGCGGCGAGATTCAACTGATCGAAGCGGCGCGGTGGCAGCCTGCACACGCACGCGCGCGTCGCCGTCGAGCCGCAGACGTCCCAAATGTTGATCTCTGGCGGCTCGACGCATCCGGCAAACAGTCGGGAGAGCCTCGCTATCTGATTACACAACCACAACGGGACTTTTTTCGGACTTTTTAAACTCACCGGATCCAGCCTCCAGGAATTGGAACCAAACTCCGGTAAGAAACGTGGCATTTTTACAGTTGCTGCTCACAGGCTGCTGTACTCTCCAGTGTAGATCACCCCAAACATAAAAAAAAGTTTTAATCTCATCGAAGACCGTCGGAGGTGCAGTTAAAACAACAACTGAACCCGGAAAACAAGCCAGAGACCCCTCCCTCTGCTACCCCCTAGTGTACGTCATCAGACGGTGTTCAGTGGCCAGTGGGACCGTGACCAGCGGCAAAAAGGGGACGGCAGGAGCGTTTGCAGTTGTGCGGTGGGTAGGAGGCATAAGGCCGCAGGCGGTCTTGCCCTTCCAAATTTCCGCTTTTATTATTGGGCAGCAAACTTGCACTGTCTAGCTTTCTGGTCATTCTATTACAACAGGCCTGACAGCCCTGACTGGGTAGAGATGGAGTCACAGTGTTCTGGGAAATGGTCCACCGTGGCTTACTTGGGATCCTCATTCCCGCTTCCACCACTTACAACTGTTATAAATCCAGTTATAAAACACTCACTAAAAATCTGGGCACAATTTCGTAAATGTTTTGATTTCTCTAGTTTCTCTCTCTATAGCCCTATCATGTCTAACCAACTTTTCAAACCCTCATCTCAGGACTCTGTTTTTAAAGAATGGCAAAGAAGGGGTATAGTACGCTTCAATGACTTGTTTCTCAATAACACTTTAGCTTCATTTCAACAACTATGTGAAAAATTTAGTCTTCCCCAGTCCAATTTTTTTAGGTATCTCCAAATACGGCACTTTATTACTCTTCATTTGTCCAGCCTCTCCATTTCAACTGATAGCAGTATTGTTGACACTATTCTTTCTCTAGACCCAAATAAAAAACAGTCCATTTCATTCATTTACAGTAAACTATTGGATTTGAAGCGTGCTTCCTCAGATAAAATCAAAGCTGCTTGGGAAGAGGATCTCGGCTCCTCTATTTCAGAGGACTCTTGGACCTCCATACTCAAACTGGTGAGCTCCAGTTCTCTCTGTGCTAGACATTGTCTAATACAATTTAAAGTGGTGCACAGAGCTCACATCTCTAAACTGAAATTGTCCTCTATGTATCCTGATGTCAGCCCATACTGTGTGAGATGCAAACATGCTGAAGCCTCTCTCTCCCATATGTTTTGGTTTTGCCCATCTCTGAACAAATATTGGCGGGAAATCTTTCAGACTTTATCACGTGTACTAGATACACGCCTGAACCCTGACCCATTGATTGCTCTGTTTGGTCTTGTAGAGGGCATGACAAACCTAAATAAAAACCAACAACATGTAATATCGTTCACCTCTCTCCTGGCCAGACGAGCTATTTTGCTTAGGTGGAAAGAACCGTTTCCACCCACTCACGCTCAGTGGTTGGCTGACATCATGTCCTGTTTAAAGCTGGAGAAAATCAGATTCACACTCCAACAGAAAGAGGGTAAATTTGAGAATGTCTGGGGACCTTTCCTGAATCTGTTCCAGTCTCTTTGACAACACAACTCATTCAGGTTAATGCAGTCTCTTGGCTATTTTACCTTTTATTTATTTTTTTCCCTTTTCTTTTGGCAGTGATTGGGTAGGGATTATTTTCTACATGTTGTAACTTAGATTGATTGTTGTGTTTTTTTGTTGTTGTTGTTGTTGTTTTTGTTTGTTTTTTGTTGTTGTTGTTGTTGTCTGAAGAAAAAAAATGAAAAATTCAATAAAAAAGATCTTGAATTTGAAATAATAATGTGCTTGACAGTGATGTCACTAACGCGTTACAAAGTAACGCGTTACTCTTGTCGGACCACTTTTTTCAGTAACTAGTAATCTAACGCGTTGCTTTTCAAAATTCACTAATCAGATTAAAGTTACTTTCTCCAAATTATTGTGCGTTACTTTTTTTGTCATTTTCTGTAGTACTGTAATTTTATTTTTATTTCCTCAATGCGTCTCTCGGCCGGGGAGTGATTAAAAAAAAAGACGCGGAAATTCAGTCAGCTGCTGCGGGCTGTTTGAAACCTGACACCACACCATGCAGCGCGTGTGTGCCTGAGGAACTGGACTGAGGTGCGCACACGGAGCTG
Source organism: Garcialebias charrua (assembly GCA_038048925.1). Lineage (NCBI taxonomy): Eukaryota > Metazoa > Chordata > Actinopteri > Cyprinodontiformes > Rivulidae > Garcialebias > Garcialebias charrua. The sequence continues at coordinate 35,118 of JBBPBX010026396.1, read as the reverse complement.
AGAGAGGAGGAGAATGAGAATCACTTACTTGTTCAGTTAAACAATGGAGCCTCTCCGAGAGAGCTGATTGAGACAGCAGGTCCCCCCCCACCCGCGACCAAAACAACTAAAAGCTTGACTTCGGTAAAGCCCCCCCCCACCTCCTGCTGTGTACAAACTGGTGTTGATGGCAGCTATCAATCGTCTCAATAGGTCTGTCAATAGGTCTTATTTACATACAAATACATTCTTTGTTCTTGTTTCTTCTGGTAAGCTCATCTACAACAGCTCCATTTCGTGTCAGGAGAACGCACAGCATGCAGGTAGTTCACGATGCATTCAAGAGCATATGTTTGTTTGGATGTAACAGAGACCATGTGTACACAATTTCCTAAAATAAAAATAAAAAACTCTGATTTTGACGTTGAAAGACTGTCTTTATTATATTATTTATTTTTAAAAGTATTTACAGAAATACTTTTTTGTAAAAATATTATTTGTTTAATGAAGTAAAGAAAGACCATTTTGTTTTTGAATATTTTTATTAGTAATTATTTTATTAATACATTTACGTTTTTTATGTATTGTGACAGAGGGCTCTTGGCAGCAGCAGCTGAAAGTAACTAATAAAGTAACTTAGTAATCTAACTTAGTTACTTTCCAAATCAAGTAATCAGTAACTTAACTAAGTTACTTTTCCCAAAGACTAATCAGTAACTTAACTAAGTTACTTTTTCAATGTAACTATGCCATCACTGGTGCTTGATAGAGGACAGTAATGCTTTCTAGTGATAATTTTTACAGCTCAAAAATAGGCTTTGTAATTGTTTTAACACGCTTTCCCCCCAAACATCAATACAATATATTACAAAGTAAGTGTAGAACAATGATTGTGTTATACAACAAATACAGAGCTTTATCATTTAATAAGTCTCTGACTTTGTACAGTACTGCAATGGCTTTAGCTATTTTTATTCTTACAGAATTTATGTGATGTTTCCATGTCAGTTTGTCATCAATTATAACACCCCAAAACTTTACCTCACTTTACCCTCAACAATATTTCTCTTTGTTTAATTTTTTGCACACAATTATTTTCATACAGAACTTCTAAAAAAAATCATAAACTCATCACATGATCTGTTCACATCATCAACATACACATCTTTCCAGTTTTGTTTATCTACATCATCTTTTAATTTAACCAAAGCTTTTTTTGATGTGTTTATTTTTTCTTAATTGTAACTGCTTTTGTAATGCTTTGATCATTTTTATAGATTGTGAAAACTGGTAAATGGTCACTTAAGTCGGCCATTAAAATACCACCTATCACATCCCCATTTGTTATATTTGTGAAGATATTATCAATTATTGTGGCACTATGAGTTGTAATTCTTGTTGGCTTTGATATCAACGGATACATATTTAAACTATACATTGAGTTTATAAATGTACTGATGTTATTTGAATCTGTTTTTATTTCCCAGGTCAATATTAAAGTCTCCATGCAAAAAAAAAAAAAACTTTTTTATTAAAACTATTTTCCAATAGCTCCAAGATTTTATCAGTGAATATTTCTATATTTGATCCTGGTGATCTATATACACAACGTATCATTATGTTTTTATCATTCTTGTTTATTATTTCTATTATTATTTCTATAATATCAACAATTATTGACATTTCACTAATTAATTTGCATTTTATTTCATTATTAACAAATAGAGCGACTCCACCACCTCTTTTATTGTTTCTGTTCAAATGATATAATTCATACCCTTCGATGTGAACATTATTTGTGTTTTCATTATTGAGCCATGTTATTAAAGTAAAAGATCTGTTTAATTGTTTTAAATATTCTGTTATTTTGGATATATTTGCATTTATACTTCTACTAAGATCTGAAGAATAAGATCTGTAATATAAGAAGGAGCTAGGTTGTTGAGAGCTTTGTAGGTTAGAAGTACAATTTTGAATTCTATTCTGAATTTGACAGAGAGCCAATGGAGAGAAACTAAAACTGGAGAGATACACAGACAAGTCACATTTCACCAATTAAAGTGGCATTACAGTGATTTTTTTTTAAACATTGATTTTGGGATTTTTTTGTACACACTTTACAAGTGTTTATTTATTTATTTATTTATTTGTTTACACACTCTGGTTAAATAAAAATATTATTGTTGTTAGTGCTGGCAAATATGTGAGAAGATCTAATTTAAGTAATCTACAATATGTACAACAAAAGGGGAAAATGGCAAAGTACATTTGCTTGTGTTACTGTAATTAAGTACAAGTTTTGCAAACTTTGTACTTAAAAAAAAAAAAAGGTCAGCACAGTGGTTAGTATTGATGCCTCACAGCAGGAAGGTCCTGAGCTCAATTCCTGGGTTGGGCCTGGGGTCTGTCTGTGTGGAGCTTTCATGCTTTCCTCATTTTTGTAAACTGAGATCTATCAAAGATCTACCAGTAGTTAAGTCAGAGTCAGTTAGTATTATTGTCATACACATCTCATGTGGTACATGTGGTGGAACGAGATTATGAACACAGGGTCCCAGTTACATCCCACAATAAAATGTAAAATAAAAACAGTAATAATATCTAAGATATAAACTAAGAAAACATAAACTAAAACAATTCAATCAACCAGACCAAAACAGGCTAACAATACTGATTTAGAACTTTCCCACAGTCGCCCACTTTAACATGGTTGAAATAGTCCTTTCAGAAAGTTTTAGGTTTTAATATTTTAAAACTGTACTGTTAAATTAATATCAATGATGTGAATAGAGGGTTCAGATTGTTCTAAAGGCCTTTGTTGTAGCAGTGCCAGCTCTTCTGATAATGGGACACACATGGCTACTGTTGCTACTAATGTTTGAAGCAGCAGTGTTTTTTTAAGGAAAAGCTTCAAGGTTGTCTCAGAGTTCTTACTAATTAGCTTGTCAGGTGGGCAATTGTCTTATCTTGTTCATCACAGGATCCAAGCAACAATTACACACATCTGATGTTCATTGTCTCCCAGTGAGACCAGTCCCACAAAGAAGGAAGTGAAAAAAGGAGAGAGAGGAATGAAAAGTGTTTCTGTAAAAGACAACCACTTGAGAGTTAAGTAGCGGAGGTGGGTGCAGCGCATTTCCGGGGGAAAGGCTTGGGGCCAAGCAGTGAAAAGAATCCACCAGCAGGTAAATCAACTGGATTTACCAAAGGCTGCAGCTCAGAGTAAAAGGTTTTCCTTTTGAGAAAGGAGGAATGTTTTGTTACCCAGCCACCATAAACTCGTTTTGTAAGGGTAAATAATTTGTCCTGGATGAAGCTTATTAAATCCTTTTTTTAACCTGCTCCTACTTGTTGCAGTTTGACATCAATACCACAAGATTAAATCCATGTTCCCCAGCAGTGATATCTGACCATCATCTCTTCTCTTATATGAGTGCTTGGTCAGGATATGTGCATGTAGCAGTCACATTTTCAGCAAAACCTTTCATCAAAATGTCAAGTTATTTCCTAAAAATCATTTCTGGTCTTTTCTAACGTGTCTTGGTTATGTGAGGAAGCACGATTCAGATCTTTTTGTAAGATATTCCAGGAAGCAGGAGTGGAGTAGGAGAAGGCCCTTTTTCCAAGTTCAGTCCTCACTGAGGGAACACTGCAGGTAATCATGTCCTGAGAGCGCACGCTGTAGCTGCACTCACACAGAGACATGTAGGAGGAGATGTATGAGGGCAGCAGACCAAGAAGTGATTTAAAGATGAAAATGTACCAGTGGAAGAGTCTGCGTGAGGTTAATGATGTCCAGTTAACCAGTGAATACAGGGTGCAGTGGTGGGTACGATAATCACAACCAGTTATGAATCTTAGTGCACCATGATAGACAACATCCAACATCCGCAGGGTGCTTGTAGGAGCATTCATGTAGAGAATGTCACTGGAGTCAATAAACAATCATTACCAGTGTTTTCTTAAGATCAAATACTTTTGAAATGGGATGTCACTCATAAAAGCATGTGTGTAAAAATCTACTTTCATTTGCTCAGTACAGATTAAAATCTGTTTAAAGGTGCATAAATGAGAAAACCACCCCAATCTAAAACCACAACACATTATAAGTGGTGTTTTTTTTTGTACTGTTGCTCTTCTCCTGTTTCTGCTGCATGTGTGTAATCTCTACAAACAGCAGCACACAAATCAAGGCATGGCTTTACCTCAGAGGCACAAAGGTTATCGTTTCAAGAAATAAGAGAGGAAAAACATGATGTTATTCATGAAAGTACATCTTCAAAACATCACAGACAGCACAATGCTGTACAAAAGCAAAGGATCACCCAACAAAAATCTAATCTTCCCCTTCGTGCTGTGATATGCCTACAGTTATTGTTCCATTGGTTAGCTGTAGGCGGAAGCCTGTTGTGTTTTTGGGGCGGATTCTCCTTTTCAAATGTATGTCTGGCATTATTTACACATTTCAAAAATACTAAAGGTAAATTACAGGAAAGGAAACCACCATGCCCACAAGCATGACATTACCTTCAAAGCCCTATTAAAATAAGCCATGGAGTCATAAACAGTGTCATTGAGTTAATAAAAAAAAAAAAGACAGTCATTGTGTTACTATTTTTGTCCAGAATTTTGCCCTTTACATCACTAGAAATGGAATTGCTGCGATAAAATCAACCTTTTTATTTCTTTACTTTGCTTATTATTCTGAAAAGCAAGTGGACAACTTTTACCGCTGTGAGATCTGAAGAGGTGACTGGTATTTCATTCCATTTAAACAGCTGAAACAGGTCACAGATCACTGCTGACTGGACCGGACCATGAGGGGTCGGGGTGTCAGGGACTGGTTTAAGCTCGAGTCATCTGAGACGATGCCAAAGCTGCTGTGTCCCTCAGCACCTGTAATGCAGTTCTCCAAACCCTGCACTGTGACAGTGATCCATCTCTTCAGAGCTTCAGTCAGTCTATGGGGTCTCAGTGAAACAATGAATGAGATGGAACTAGACTAAACCACAGAGATGTGTTGACCACGGCTGATACTGACCTCCTGCTGCAAGTTATCAAGCTTTATTGACAGAGGGAAGAAACAAGTTGTACAGTTTTACTTCAAGCACAGAGTCTCTAAAAATAACCGAGATGAGGGAAAACCATTCATACTTTTTCTCAGGAGAAAAGTTTTCTCCCTTTAATTATTTTCAACTCAGTTTAAAGCATAAATTCACAATGAAAATCATCTCTGGACACTCAAAAAAGGCATTCAATACAAGATCAACTGGGGCCTCATGTATCAACCGTGCGTGCGCACAAAAACCTTGCTTACGTCACTATCCACGCAAAACCCCGTATGTATCAAAACTGAACTGAACGTGAATATGTGCGCATCCAAGTTAGAGCTGTCATCGGGCCGGAAATACACGGCCCTACCCTACCCGAGCCCTTAGTTTAATTACCCAAGCCCGAGGGAGCCCGCTGATTTCCTAGAAATCACCGCCCGACCCGACCCTACCCGATTAAAAAAAAAACAACAACAACAAAAAAAAAAAAACACTACGTTTATTTATTAAGCTTTTACTGCGTTCTCCCACTCAGCAAAAGAACTTGATGTTGTTCTTCTGTGTTTTGATGGAGGAGGTGTGAGCGCGCTGCTCGCAGTGACTTTTGAAGCTTCAGGAATGTCAGGAATGCGGCAACTTGTTCCGCCGCAGATGAGAGCAGTGTGCGGACGTGAGCGTGCACCTGACGCACGTCAGCTGGTGACATAATTTTGAGCTTGTTAAAGTTAGGCCACAGAAATAATGCAACTCTCTGCAAGTCGTGGATAATAATTTTGCGCTCCAGCACTTCTGCATGTCGCGCAGAAACACCTGCTGCGGAGAGTCTGTGTGTGAGGAGGACTGGCAGCTTCAGTTTCTCATTCCAGAGACAAACCAGGTTGGTGGGATATTTGTCACCCTCCAGTTCTCTCTGTGCACGGTAAAATGGTTCGAGAAATGTCACTAAAAAGTCCAGCATGTCGGGGGAGACGCTCGTCCAGGCGCGCGCCGCGCGCCTGCTCTCTGGCTGAGTGGCTGCGCTCAGTGCGCTGCGGTTTTCACCATCTAAATTCACTCTATTAATTATTTCCTCATCAATAAACTTACTGCCTTATATTCTTTACAAGCAGATTAAAACAATTTTATATTGTGTGCATTTTTATTTAGTTTTGTTTGTGCTGTATGATTAAAAAAAACCACATCAAAGCCCGAGCCCGACCCGCGGCCCGCCAATCAAACGCAAAAATATGGCCCTACCCTACCCGAAGTCGGGTAGGGCTCGGGTAGGGTCGGGCTCGGGCAAAGAAACGACACCTCTAATCCAAGTACATTTGGAGTACGCACGTTTCTGTGGTTCTTGTTCCTTTGGCGACACTTACAGGTGATTCAGAGAAACTGAAGCCCCACAGTCTGTGGTTGACTTTAAGATCGGCTTGAAGACCTTTCTTTTCAACCGAGCATACTTTACTCCTCATGATTCTACTTTTGATCATAGCTGATACTGTTGTTGATTTTAATTGTTTTATTATTTGTTTCATTGACATTTAATTCTGTTGCACCTTGTAGCACTTTGAGATTTCCATTGATGAAATGTGCGTTATAAATTGATGTCATCATTATTATTATTATTATTAACTGTTCATGATGTGAAAATGATTAATATTCCCACCAAACACACGATTAACAAGTATTACATCCACATGACGCAGTTAAATAAAGGACGCGCAAAGTTGTGCCAAAAATAAATTTAACAGGAACGGATTCATTCAGCCTTACTGGAGGATATAATAAATAGTGTAACACGCAGAGCATTTATTTATAAACAGATATAATTTTCTGATCTAGGATATGGCTTATCAGCCGTTTTCAGAAATAATCATTTTTCAGTTTGGCACTGCTGCGCTCTGGAGCAACACAGGAGCCGTGCATCACGCGTGCACATGCAGAAGCAGCGATCAAACTGTTCCCGAGCTTTCCTGAGGGAGCTGGCAGGCCGATCAGGGCTGTCCAGTCCACACAAAGCCGATTCATGTCCAATGGAATGTCTCATCTATATGATTCCAAAGGCTGAGTGGTCGCGCTTTGGAGCGCGCGCGCACCCTCGCCGGTGTTACACGGCAGCTGGAGGTGTTTCATAATCTGCGTTTATTGTAGATTTCTCCAAAATGACACGTGAAAGTACACCATATATAACTTGTAGGAGAGTAAAAGCTTCACAGACAAACAGATTGCGCACAAGGCTGCGGCGCGCGCAGCGTTTGGAGACTCCAACATCACGTCATGTCATGAAAACTCTCCACTGAGACGCACAGACCCGTTTCTTCATATCATCTATTAAATAAACAAAGATCTATGTTCACCAAACATCTAAGTTCCTCTGTGTTTACAGTAATTATGGTAATAAACTCGTGCGCAAAGTTAATATTTTCACTCAGAATGAATGGATGAGCCGTTGCGCACCAAAGCAGGGTGCGCGCACACACAAATACCGACACACAATCACTCGTTCTTTGCGTGATGAACACATTTTATTACTATTCTTACTTAGGATTTTTTCCTCACTCATATTATATTAAATTCATTATTTTCCTGAATCTAGAAATGATTTCTGATCGCGCAGGGATCAAACAAACATGTCCTTCACACATGCAGGAAGTAATTTGCATCTGTTTAACATATGTAAATGAAGGCGTGTCAGGGGAGGTGTCTCACGTGCGCTCAGTTCCACGTTGATTGTGATGTACAAAAGGAATGTGCGTGGATTCAGGTGTACGCACAGTTTGATACATCTGGATTTTTTTGTGCGTACACACTTTTCTGGATTTGACCGTACGTCACTTTTCAGTAGGAAATCCACGCAAGTCTTTGTATATGAGGCCCCTGGACTTTATTTGTTGCAGATGACGTTTCAACCTCTATCCAGATGGCTTTATCAATTCATTGAACAGAATGTGTGCGCGTGGAGTTATAACAGTCTTAGGAGTCATGCACCAACTTATGTAAATTGTAAGCTGAGGTAACACATACATGTAAATTGCAATTTACATAAGTTGGTGCGTGACTCCTAAGATTGTTATAAATCCACGCGCACACAGTTTGTTCATTGAATTGATAAAGCCCTCTGGATAGAGGTCGAAACGTCTTCTGTAACCAATAAAGTCCAGTTGATCTTGTATTGAACGCCTTTTTTGATTTTATCATGTCCTGGACGACTGATAATCTTCACCAGCATATCTCTGGACACTGTAAAAAAAAAAAGAAGGTCCAAATTATAACTCTGATTCAGTCCAAAAGCTTCTGGATTTAAATCTGATCATCCTTTTTATAAAACAATCCATTCTCATTAAACAATGCTAATTACTAAACATTATTCATATTGCGCTGCAGGTCTTAACGCTCAATTGTTTTCATGGTCATTCACATTATCGACAGTATGACACAACAGTCACCTTAAATGTGACCGTCATCAGACTCCAGTGTGAATGATCTACAGCCCTGAAGCAATCAGCAGAAACAGACGTGACGTCATACACAGCACAGTGTTTACATAAATAAATATGAACGCTACACGTGTTAGCATGTGTGTACTGATGCTGAAGTTGTGCAATCACAACCAATTTAATTGTCTTGAATGTTTTGTCCAATGTTTACATTTGATCTAGCATTTTACCAGATACTTGGGTGCAGAATTGTCCTTCTGGAACTCGAGTGACGTACTGAAGGCAGGAAAAAACTCAAGTATTGACGAGATCATGTTCATATCGATACAATCGGACACCAAAGTTCATATCACAAGCTAGTCCAGATTATCAGTCATCCAGGACATGGCAAACAAACAAAAAAGAAAATGAAGCGGCACGGTGGTGCAGTTGGTAGAGCTGCTGCCTCTCAGTGAGCAGGTTGCCTCGGTTCAAATCCCAGTCGTGGGGGCCTTTCTGGATGGAGTTAGCATGTTCTCTCCATGCATGTGTGGGTTTTCTCAGGGTACTCCAGTTTCCTCCCACAGACCAAAAACATGCATGTTAGACTGATTGGTAACTCTAAATTGTCTCTAGGTGAGAAAGAGAGAGAGTGAATGTTTGTTTGCTCCTCTGCTCCTCAGACTGAAGAAGTCTTTCGGATGAAAGACGAAACGTTTCTACAATTTTTTGTTTTTTGAACCGTCCAGAGGACCAGACTGAACTTTTTCAGGTTGTTTGTCTCGTTTGTCTCTATGTGCCCCTGTGATGAACAGGAGACCTGTCCAGGGTGTTCCCCGCCTTTTGCACAGTGATTGCTGGACATGGGCACCGGCGACCCCCTCAACCCCCCCAAAAAAGGAAGAAGCGGGTAAAGATAATGGATGGATGGAAGATGAAGCAACTGGACATCCGTTCTGTAGCTGAAGATGTGTTGAGGCCCAAGCACTGAACAACATGACGTTGGTATCAACATTATCAATATTTGGAACCATCTGCTTACTCCTTTAAAGGATGTAAAACCCAAATGAAATGCAACATGACCCTGGTCACGTTGAAAATTACTGGATATGCATCCAATTTAATAATAATAATAATAATGTCTTTGTCTGTCATCTGTGTATGTTTCCCATTTAGTTCTACAGATGAAAATGGCCGGGATCAGACGAGACAAATCTGGATTTGTCACCTTCAGACTGCCATAAAAACTCTGATCTATGTTACATAGGGGCAACGTATTTGGATTTGGGAAACTTTCCTGAGGTGTGAACGTACCCGAGGAAACCAGCTGATTGTCTCAAAAGATGATGCAATTTGCAGGATGTAATGTGAACCTGACAATAGTATAAAGGTTTAATTAATAACATTTTTATGGACTGCTATAAGATTTTCCCCTCTTGTGTTCTATGCAGAAGGTATGAACTGAAGATGCCGAGGTTCTCCTTAGGAGTGACAAGGATGGATAATATCAGGAATGAGATCATCAGAGGTACAGCACATGTTGAACAACTGGGAGATAAAGTTAGGGAGGCCAGACTGAGATGGTTTGGACATGTCCAGAGGAGGGACAGTGGGTATATTGGTAGAAGGATGTTAGAAATGCAGCTGCCAGGAAAAAGACACAGAGGAAGGCCAAAGAGGAGATATATGGATGCAGTTAGAGAGGACATGGAGGTAGTTGGAGTGAGGACAGAGGATGCAGAGGACAGAGTGAGGTGGAGGAGGATGACTCGCTGTGGCGACCCCTGAAAAGGGAAAAGCCGAAAGAAGAAGAAGAAGAAGATTTGCACCTCTGACTTTAGTGTAATTCATCACTCCCGTCAGCCATAATATCTGTTTTCCCAGTCTGAGGGTGGTTAAAAAGATATCTGAAACATGTAAGATATAATTGTTCATACCTTCTACACAGAACACCTCTTCAAAAAGACCAAAATATAACTTTAAAATGAACAACAGTAGAAAGCCAACACTAAACAAGTTTGACAGAGAGCTAAGGCAAATAAGTCAAATCATCCTCCTCCTTTAACTGCTCTTACCTTTAGCAGAAACCCCAAGCTCTCCTCGTAGCTCAAGGTCAAACTCTTTGGTGCAACACTGACTCGCTCTCCTCGGCAGGACATGAAGGCAGCCACACACACACACAATCTAAGAAGTAAAAACTGCTCATTTCAGGCGAAAGGGATTTATGACCTGATTCTGAATAAGTCATGCCTAAACATCTATTTTGTTTCCTTTGAGCCATTCAGATGTAAACGTAAATGTTTGGGATCTTTGTCTTACGGCATAAATCCAATCTGCTCGAGTTTTGATTTACTGACTGTTCTCCTTTTTGGTCTTATCGAGAGCAGAGCTCATGCAGCTCAATCATGTGAAGCTACTTTGACACAGCAAAGTAAATCTATCAAAGTATACTGAAAGCTTGATTGTAATGTGTGCTTCTACTAGTCAAAGTCAAAGTCAACTTTATTGTCAAAACTGCAATATGTACAGGACATACACAGGATTGAAATTGCATTTCTCTCTGTCCCTCGGTGCAACAGTAAACATTTAAACACTAAAACACTAAAACATTTAATAAACATAAGCATAAAATGAAATAATAAAAGTGTAATACTGTCCTGAGTTTTTGCATAGTAGTAGTATGAAAGTATGAAAAGTTACACCAACACTAAAACACTAAACATTTAATAAACATAAGCATAAAATGAAATAACAAAAGTGTAATACTGTCCTGAGTTTTTTGCATAGTAGTATAAAAGTGTAAAAAGTATATCTATAAAATAAAATGAAAGTTCTGGCATTGACATTTGTAATAGAGTGACAAAGCAGCATATGAAGTTTATGTACACAGTATATGTATGAGGTAGTTGATATTGGTATAGAGGTAAAGTGGCATATGCAATAAGGCTAGTAAAAAAAATATATATATCAGCAGTAGTGTAGATATAAAAAGTAGTAATAAATGTAAACAATAGTATTGAATGAAAACAGTAGTAATAAATGTAAACAGTGAATGTAAACAGTAGGCAATAATGTAATACAAACATTAGTGCGAATATAAGAAGTAGTGCAAACTGAATGAGCACATGACCGTGAGTTGAGTGAATAACCTGTTTTGATGACACAGAGTCCAGTGTTAAAATCTTTGTGTTGTGTGGTGGTGTGTGAAAGTTTTTTGTGATTAAGGCAGTACAAGTGGGAGGGAGGGCAGAGCAGGCAGAGAGTTTAGCATCCTGACTGCCTGATGAACAGAGCTGTCTCTCAGTCTGCTGGTTCGAGCCTGGAGACTCCTCAGTCTCCTCCCTGAAGGCAACAGGCTGAAGCAGCTGTGTAGTGGGTGTGTGGGATCACCTGCCATGCAGAGGGCTTTCCGAGTGAGGCGGTTGCTGTGTAAGTCCTGCAGTGAGGGGAAGGAGGTGCCGACAATCTTCTCAGCTGCTCTCACGATGCGCTGGAGGCTCTTGCGGCAGGATGCAGTACATGCACCAAACCAGACAGTGATACTAAAGTTGTGTTTTGGTTTATGTCAGATGTAACTGAAACGTGGTCTTTTATTAGGTCAACCTTTGACTTATCAGACCATGAAACAGCCTTAAAAGACCATGTGGGTCATCAAGGTGCGTAAAGGCAGACTGGGGACAGATGAGGCTGTATATGCATGGCTCTAGGCTGGCAGGGTGTTCACCTCGCCCCGCTCTCATGGGCGCCATTCTGTGGTTCAGATGGGTGAGCCGTGAACGTTGACCTTTGAGGTAAAAGAGGCCCATGGTGTCTCTTGTGTTTTCTTTGGGTCTTCCGGCATGACTCATTGGTATGCTTTAGGAGGAATTCTGGAAGGTCGGCAACCTCTGGGAAGGTTCACTATTGCTTCAAATCTTATCTGTTTGTAGATTATGGAAATCTTTGGAGTCCCAGAGCCATGGAGTTAGTTTTGTAAGCCTCCACACTGATACATCGCAGTCACCCACTTCCTCATCTCTTCTGGTATTTGTGAGGACTTTGGCACGGTGATCTGTTGAGAACTTTTAGACAGTTTCTGAAAACGTTCAGTTTTTGTGACCACTTAGTTAATCAAATTGGGTGCAGGTGGTCAATTCCACTGTTTATATTTCATTACAGTTATCTCCATTCTCTGAAAGCCCTTTTCTGATATGAAATATTGTGCAAAAACATGGGCCAGAAATACAAAATGAGATATAAAACTGCAAAAATCTCAAAAAGATTAACCCACTCTTTTTCCTCAGTAGGTGTTTTAAAGATCGTTGAAACTTTTCTTTAAACTTTTCTATTGAACTTGTTGGACTTTCTTAAGATAAATGCTCCTCCAGCAGGTTTGAAAAACAAAATTAATAGGTAGTTTGCCAAGGTCTTTCGAGACGACCATTTTTCAGGACTGGAATTGAACAGAGAATGAAAGTAAACCTTAATGCAAGATGTTCAGGTGTGTAGGAGTTAGACTGTAAGAACAGAGGTGTTTGTTTCCTTTTTTGTCTGAGGCGGTGCAGTGACAGATCCTAATGAGTGCAGGGAGCACATTTATCCACGACCAGGTGTAATGGAAGTCAGGGAGTTACCAGTGGTGGCCTCTAGGCTACCACATATGAATCTTCAGCCACCCCAATCATTTGAGGAAACTATACTTTTAAGAACTAGAAAGCATATAGTTTCCTCAAATGATAAGTGTGGCAGTTTACATACACAGACCCTTTCCAAAAAATTAGAATATCATGGAAAAGTTGTTTAACTTCCATAATGCCATTCAAAAAGTTAATATTTAATAAATGATAAATTTGTGATTTGTCATGGTTCTACGTGTTATGCAAGAGATATGAAAAGTTAAAGAGACACCACTTCTAGTTCTGAAAACAATATTTTAAGCCAAAGTATAGTTTAAGTCTGTGAATGAAAAGCACTTTGTTTTCTAGGGAAATTCAAGGGAGAACCACAAGTCCTATTAAAAGGCACACCGGGTAAAAGAAACAAAAATACTTCAGTTTTAATGTATAATTTTATATGGTATGTACCAAAAGAATTTGTGGACGTAAAAAAATGCCTGTTTGCAATAATAATAAAAAAGTTAATTTGAGACAAGTCAAAAGTCAGTGTTGACATCAACTGTCAGCTGAACATTGCTTGTTGAAAACCTGTAAAAACAACTTAAGCTGCAGTTGTGTAAAAAACGTAAAACAAATTAAAAAATGGCACAACTTTCTGCGACTCGTTTAAACTAAATCTTCTTTTGCTAATTCTGTCATTGAGCGAGGGCAGCACGGTGGTGCAGTTGGTAGAGCGGCCACCTCTCAGCTAGCAGGTTGCCCTGGTTCAAATCCCGGCTGGAGGCCCCTCTGGGTGGAGTTTGCACGTTCTCTCCATGCATGTGTGGGTTTTCTCCGGGTACTTGTTTCCTCCCACAGACCAAAAACATGCATGTTAGGCTGATTGGTAACTTAAACTGAAAACATTTCAAAACCATCATGCACACACGCACAAGTAAAATAAATAAATAAATAAATAAATAAAGCAGAGGCAACTCTTTCAGAGGGGGCAAATCCACCCATGCCATTCGACTCTTTAATAACCAAAAGTTGTATCCATACAAAAGTATATGTACACGGTCACTTATTGATGTGCAAGCAGTTTATGGAAATGATCTAACATGGGTCTTAATTTTAAATATAATACTTGCCACCAGTCAGCAAGCACATTCCAGGATCTGGATCACTTAGTGGACTGATGGAGTCCAGGTTCATCTGGCCAGGAGACCAGAGCAGCAGTCTGAGTTGGGACCCTTCCACTGGGCATGACATCAAGACAACAATGAACTATTTGAATGAACGACGTCATGTTTTGGTAGCAATATATACTGCGGCCCGGTTTGTACTCAGTCTGTAAAGAGTACGTATCAGGTTCTTACCATAGACATGTATTCAAATAGTAGACGTGACCTCGTCTGTTCTAGTGCCACTTGAAGCCAACAGGACCTGCCTCACATGGTCAATGCTGTATTTTTGGAAACAAAATCTGTGCACTAGTGATGTGGAGATTTAAGCCCCGCCTACTTCTCCGCACACCATCCTGGTGTTAAATGACTTTTGTTTTAAGGATGCAATAACTAAATACAGCTGAACTTAGATCAAGATTTGACCACACAGGAGTAAGGTGAGGACTACGTGACTCATCAACAGTCAAGACCTTAAAAACAATCGGGTGTATTTTTTAACCAGTAGCCACATGTGTTCACATGATGGGACCATCATGTGAGGATGCTGTGACAGCTTTGGCTTCAACTTCCAGCTTCATGTATAGAATCTAGTAATTTAATACATGTCTTTGGTACTTACAGGGTTTTTACATGCTATACACAATATATGGTACATATCAGGCTGTATTATTTATTGCTACCCATGTTTTTAGGAAATAAAACTGTGATAATTTCTTCTTCTTTTTAATTCACGAACAACTACACAAAAATAAAGCACAAATAATTGAATACCAGTGCAAAACAAGTGTTCAGGGCAGACAGGACAAAATCAGACAGTAGGAGTCTATAACCAGTTAGAGGGAAGCCTGAGAGAGACATTTAAAAAGAGTTTTGGTCAACTGAGTGGATGTTAGCAGTAAAACTATTATTCATTCAGGTTATTAAACAACAGAAGGAAAAACAGAGATGAACAAAACAGAACAATTGCACTGTATCCCTGCCATTTGTTATGACGTCCGACCTGTCGTCTTCTTCTTAAGACCTGAAGGACAAACTTGTGTGGTGGACGTGTGACCAGAGACGTAAAGGAGAACACCTCCAGTCAGACTCCTGTTTGCAGCTTCCACCTCCCTTTGACGAAAGCAGAACATCTACAAAGCTCACAGGTGTGTTAGCATGCTGATGTGAAGCGCACACGTCTACATCACGGCCACGTGCTCCCCCTGCACACATCCACTGACATGCACCCTGATGACTGCTCTGGAATCATGGTTAACACAAGAAAGTGGAAGTGCTGGGACAGCCAGCCTTAATAAATAACTCCCAGTGCACTGATGAGGTGAAACATTTCAAACACGATGTGCCGAGTCTAAACTTTGGGTGTGGATTGAAACTGTAAATGTCAATTAGTTGTTTTCGTATAAAAGGCTTTGATGAAAAGACTGAAACAAATGTCTGTTCATCGTTAGAGCATCAAATCACACAGATGGTCCCTGTAATAACTAGACTCCTTCTCACCTGGAATTCCTCACGGGGCCTCTGAGGTGGAGTTTTGTGGAAAAGGTATCAGCAGTAATAACTCACCTGTTGCAGGTCTTTAAACGGCCTCAGTTGTTTAAATCTGATAGGACTGATGAGCTAATGACTAGTCTGAATGCTGCCAGCAGACACTTTTATAGACCTTCACACTGACATCAGTGGTACCAGTTATTTACATGAAATCTGGTTGTGCAAAGTGAAGCAGCTCTTCTGTGTTAGCACGCTCCCCTTCCTGCAAGAACGTCTTCATATTTTTGCAACGCCATATTTTGAAATAACTGTGCAATGGGTGATGGATGGCGATGAAAAAGTTGAAATTATGGCATATGCACAAACGATGAAATTTAGAAGATTTGTCAGCAATCTGCTTTGGAAGTGTCAGATCAGAGTAAAACATGATTAGTCTGTATGGTCTGAGAAATGACCACTGACTGCACCAGAAGTGCTACAGCTACTTACAGTTGTAAATAACTACACAGTTGAGATAAATGGACAGTGAAAATGTTCATGAAGACGCCCTGAAGCTGTGAAGAGTGGATCTGTTCAAGATGGCAGCGATCCACCTCAGTCCAAGCACAACCAAACTCTGGTTCTCTAAACTGAGGCCGTTCAAGGAGCCACCTGCAACAGACACATCAGAGCTTTTCTATAAAACACCACTGAATATCCCTTTAAACATTCATACATACTGATTATTAACTGAGCCCACTGATGAGTTAAACACTGATGGAAATGATGTGTTGTGTTTTGAAAACTAGAATCATGCTGGCATCAAAGGAAAGTGAAGGAAAGTGCAGCTTGAGGAGTCTCACCGAGCTGCGACCATCAACAGTGTTTACAGGAGAAATGTGTTGAAAACGTTATTTCATCTACTGAAGCTCATGGTCACTTCAATTTTTTACTTTTTATTATTTTAATTTTAATAAAACGATGCTACAAACTTTGTCCAGAGACAGTTGCAGTGTAGCGGCTGCTCATCTGCAGCATGTCTCCAGAGCTGGACACTGGGCGTTCACAACTGAAAGTGGACCATCTAGACTCCAACGATCGCAGCTCAGTGAGTTCGACCTTTGCTGTCCCAGGACTTACACTTTTGATCATTTTAACAAGATTACTATGGAAATGTTTACAGTAAGTGCAAACTGCTTGTTCAGGAACAGCTCCTGTTGAGGCGTGAGGACCACACCTCTAACATTTCAGTTCCTCTCCCTGCCTTGCATTTGTCTACACTGCATGAGATTTTTCCAAAACTCGTTCTCTCCTCAGACCCTCTGGGTCACTTGTCAGAGTTTTTGCGTGGCATGCGGAAGCTGGACGGGTTCTCATTGAGTGCATAGATGCGCCTGGAGAACTCCTCAAAGACGGCCAGCTCACCCAGCACCTGCTCGTCACACTCCACAGCCACGGCGTGGTCCACGGGGATGCAGTGGTAGTCTTCCAGCGGGGCCTCGCCTGCTAACCCCAGCCCCGTGGCCTCTGTGCCCATGATCTCCTCGGCTTGCTCCACAGAGCAGAGCGGCTCTGGGAGAGGACTGGCAGGTGTCTGTCCCGGCAGTAACGATCCATTCATGTGCTGGACAGATGAAATGGTTTCATCACCAACATCCTGTTTCAAACAAGCAGTAGACACACCTGCGCTGCTGGGGGGCTGCTCTTTAACTCCCCCCTCTTCTGCTCCAGTCTCTTTGTGTGCCTCCTCTCTTACATGTGTATCCCCACACTTGTCCACGTCCTGCTCTTCAGCCTGGTTGGCCTCCCTCGTCGGGGTGATGTTAAGAGAGGCCATGCTGGCATTCAGTGAGGACGGCAGGTGTTTGGGTGCTGGTAAAGGTGGGGACAGGCTAACAGGAGGCTGCTGTTCACTCGAGGCTGCGTTGTTGCTCTGAGGAGGTGGTGACTTATATTTGAGCTGTGCTTCATCCTCCGAGCTCGCCCTCTTCCTCACACCTCGCTCTGGAGAGCCGTCCTGGTAGGGGTCGCTCATTTCTGAGGCTGCGGACACACTCAGCTGGGGTTTTATGGGCACTGGGATTGAGCTGGAGACGTGATGTCTGTCGCTGTAAAAGCAAGAAGAAAATCTAATAAGTGAGCAGTTGGACAACACATGGCAGGCAACAGCCTAGAGGGTGACACTGTAACGCTCTTCACAAGGCTCCTGCACAGGCTCCATTTTTAAAACACTGTCTTTTTACAGACTATTTTTTTATTTGTCCAAATGTTCAGCTACTTTTGATGTTAAGATGTGTACGTATGCTGAGGCTGTTTATACAATCATGACTATTTTATCTGTGATACTGAAACATTACAAAAACTACAAGCTGTGTGCAAACAGCGGAAAACATAAATAGTTTATGGTTGTGATAACAGAATTAAAGGATGGTCTGGCAATTTCTGAAGAGATGTTCTATCAAATATAATAATAATAATATCAAAGTTCATGCTCAATAAATCGGGTAGAAAAATCCAACAACGTTAAGTCAGGTCCTCTGGATGGTTTCGTGTTGTTGCAACATTTCGTCTTTCACCCAAAAGACTTCTTCAGTCCGAGGAGCTGCAACAAACCGTGTTAAAAACAGACCCTCACATGGTGCTCAGATGGTTTCTGAAAAGAAAAAAAAGAACCCGTCCAGAGGACCTTACTTAACTTTGTTGGATTCATCTACCTGATTTATTGAGCAGTAACTTTGTTTTGAACCCCTTTGGCCATGACTGCCTCAGAGGAGTCAGCGGGGGAGAGGGTGGACTTCAGAAACCATCTTAGCACAATCAAACTGGTTGACACGCTACGTCATATGTGTCAAACTCAAGGCCCAGGGGCCAAATGTGGCCCTCGTTGACATCTTGCAGTTTTCTAGCCAATCACTGATTTCTAAAAAGTCTGACCTGTCGATTTCAATTTTTGCAGATACTGCTTTTGTTTTACAAGCGACACTGTCAGGTGTTAGAAGGTGACAATGCACCTTCAATTTTCCAATCTTATTTTGTTGAAAAACATACCCTTGAACAATCTCCTAGGAACAATGCAAACTTGTTTCAACTGACCATGAGGTAGTGCTCTGAAACATAAACCAAGTTCAGACAATTTTTATTAAAAACTACAAAAATTGGTAAAATCTGTTTCTTATGCAAGTATCAACCGATTTCTGATTTCCCAAAATTAAGGAAATCAGGGCCAATAAATCTGTCAGCCATTTTATCAGTGTACCTCTAATTATGATTTCAAAAGTGCAACAGAGAACGTCAAATGAGACCAATCAAACTCTTGTTGAGGAACCTGCAACCAAGAAAAGATGTTGGGTATCTAACTTGACTTAAAGTAGATTCTGAAACCAACCCTTAGTTTGAAAAATGTTTTAATTTTGGCCCCTTTTGTAAGTGGGTTTGACACCCCTGCACTATGTGAAGGTGCTATTTATAAGACTAATTTAGTTGTAGCTCATCATATTGAAAAAGTCCTATGGATGAAAGATGAAATGTTTCAACAAAAAGAAACCGTCCAGAGGACCTGACTTTGTTGGGTTCTATCAAATAGTTACCATAGTTAATCTTATCAGCTGTGACATCAGCCAAAGAAAACAGATTGTGCAGAAAAGGGCACAAAGGGAGAAAATAAATCTTTGTCCATGCAATGCTAATTGATTTTTTGTATTATTTTTGAATCTGATGAAATAACTCTTTTTCATGAAAGCCATACTGACTATTTATCAGAGTCAGAGTCAGAGTCAGAGAGAATTTATTGTCATTTGCACCGCATGTAGTACATGTGTTGAAAACGAGATTATGTACACAGGGTCCCAGTTACATCCAACAACAAATGCAAGAGAAAAACAATAATAACATCTAGGATTAACTAAGAGAGACATCAGCTAGTAATACACTAAGCCCTAATGTAGTAGAAAAACATCATTATAAACAGCAGCACGAACATGAGCAGATGGTCACAGATGAACGCAGCAACAAGAAACAGATCAGTATCAGTATGATGTGACATTTTGCAGTGTTTATTCTTATTATTTATTTATTCATGAGTCTGACAGCCTCAGGGTAGAAGCTGTTCCTCAGTCTAGTGGTTCTACATTTGATGCTCCTCAACCTCCGTCCCGAGGGGAGTGGTGCAAAGAGTGAGTGTGCTGGGTGAGTGAGGTCTTTCATGATGCAGGTGGCTCTTTTTCTGCATCTGGAGGTGTAAATGTCTGTGATGGTGGGGAGACTGACTCCCACAGACTTCTGTGCAGCCTTCACCACTCTTTGTAGAGCTTTCCTCTCTGCAACTGTGCAGCCTCCATGCCACACGTTGATGCTGGAGCACAGGACGCTCTCCACTGCACACCTGTAGAACGAGGTGAGGACTGAGCTTCTCAGACCGGCTCGTCTCAGCCGTCTGAGGAAGTAGAGTCTCTGATGACCTTTCTTGATCAGGCTGGTGGTGTTATTGCTCCAGCTGAGGTTATCATTCATGTGTACACCCAGGTATTTGTAGCTGGAGACCACCTCCACCGCAGATCCACCTATATACAGTGGGGTGTGGGTGTGTTTGTTCCTTCTGAAGTCCACAATCATCTCCTTCGTCTTCTTCACATTCATGTGAAGGTTATTCTCTTTGCACCAACTCTCCAGATGTTCCACCTCCTGTCTGTAGCTGGATTCATCATTATCTGTGATGCATCCCACCACAGCTGTATCATCTGCAAACTTAACAATATGACAGCCTGGATGTGTGGCTGTACAATCATATGTGAGCAGAGTAAACAGAAGAGGGCTCAGCACACATCCCTGAGGAGAGCCAGTGCTGAGGGTGATGGTGGAGGATAATAGCTAATATAAAACCTCTACATTTTTGTACGACACAATTTGTTTAGCTCGTAGTCATTTTCTCAACTGAACGACCACTTTACTACGTAAATGTTCTGAACGTATGCCGATGGTGCTGAGGCTGCTGAATTGAGAAAACAGTGACAAAGTAATCAATAGCTGTCAGGCAAAAGTGTAACAATTTAACTCAAACTACTTTGTAATATGTTTGAGAAAGAGCGGTTTTATAAACTGGAATAATGATAACAGGCCCTCATTTAGATAGCTATTAGCCTAGCCTGAAGGAAAACATTTGCCCTTTTCTTTGTGCTCTGTAACTGACACCAGTGATAACTTTTGACAGAACATAACTTCAAAATTACCAGACTATCTTTTTAAAGCTTATCAGCACCCGTCGTCCCAACCCCAGGTCTTTGTTCCTAATGCAGAGGTAGCTGCAGCCGTTTGCATAATCTCTCCACCTAACAGCATTCAGAAAACATTTGTGCAGCAGTGAGACTACACTCGTGTTGAGCGGACTGGAAAAGCACGGCGGGCGTCCACCCAGCTATGTCAGAAATTTTCTTCCAAAACCGATAACAGACTCAGGATCTGGAACACCCCACCCATGTCCCAGATGAAGCCATAAATCTACCTAAATGGGGAGGCCTCAACGCCCTTTGCAATAGTCAAGGCCATGTATAATTCAGTGGACTCTGGATACTCTGGTTAGTGTGACTGTTTGCTGTCAGGGAAGAAGAGGCTCAATTACAGACTCACATGTGTTGGTAAAAGGCTTGAGGACAGGTCTTTGCTTGTTCAGTTGGACGTGCTGTCATAATAGATAACTCTGCTGTTACCAGGCCTTAGCCAAGGCAGTCTAGTTTGTAAGAGTGGTGCTTAGATACCAGTGACAAGAGTGTATGCCTTCATCATGCATTAGCTAACAGTGTGATGGATGGTTTTACTACCACACACGACAGCTTGTCAAATGGACCCTGAGCTCGACCCCTGCAGACACCCTGCTGAGGTGGTCCTGACAGGGTTCACAGGCAGGACGCCCTGCTAAGAGCAGGAGAAACCTGTCCTGTGTTAAGACAAACTTGTCAACTTCAAAGAGTGTGTGTTACAGTAAATCAGATCCATCTAGGGTGCAAAGGTACAGTCTGTTCAAAGTGTGGAGAAGCAGCACATCATGGCTGACATTTCAACTAAATGAACAGTGCTTTCTTTATCTGGCACTGCAAATCCTTCAAAACACAACTTAATACAACTGCAGCCCCACAACTGTACGAGAAGTTAGCAAAAGAAAACAACTGGGGCAAAAGTTTTTTTACACAATGTCCCATCTTTTCTGGTGGTGTGTTTTCCCTTCTTCTCCACTGATGGCAGCTGTCTAAATATAATCAGCCTAGAGTACATCTTGTAACACAAAAGTCCTTTTGCCAAGTTTTCTCACTGTATGGGGTTTTGGGGAACATCACATCTTTCAGCTGTGTGTTAAATCTCCTGGCCACACCTTGCCTCCCACTTTGACTCTTAATCCCACGGTGCTACTTTCAGGCAGTAGAAGGGGATTGGAAGTCTGTAAAAGTCTAGTAGGCCTCAAGTGGATGTGTTTTTTATTCAGAGCTGTCTTGTATTTATTCTGACAGGTAACAATGGGTTCCTGATCAACAGTTGGCCAGATGAGCATTAAAAATACAACTCTTTGTAGTTGACTCTCCTACATTCTAACATGCACGGTTCCTGTCCTCAATGTTCCATTTGTTCTCTATAACATGTCAGAGATAATCCCACTTTGCCCTCATGGTGCGTGTCTTGGTGCTTTGTAGAGAATCTCCCTGCAGACAAGACACATGCTGAACTAGTTATATATGGAGAATTGAGCTGCGTCCAAGTCTACTTCAGAAACAATACCCACTCCCTCCCCACCACCCAAAGCATCCTTTGTGTTTAGATGTGTGAAAAAAGAAAGATGTGGCAGTCAGAAGCAAAGGAAGCCGATTATCCTGTCTGTCACAGTCTATAAAAAATAACCTGCAGCTGCTCTAGAGTCGTTTTTATTCATCCGTACTTCAAACGATGGGTCCCAGAGCGAGATAATGAATTTGATTTTATTATTTTTCCCCAAGAAGAGTACTGGAACTGATATGGAAAGGAAATGTTGCAACGGTGTGTTAAAAGCGTATACTTCTTATTACAGGCTTTTGTAAAACAGCCACTATCTTCTCTGGATACTTCAGAAGATCCTTTTTATTCACCAGTCACCAAAAGTCAGTAATATTATTTTTTTAACCAATGTCTGAGTGTGTGTCTGAATGTTAGCGAAATATCTCTTGAAGCACTGAACAGATCAGACTTGTAAAAAATGATTAATGGATGGACAACTACTACAGATTAATGTTTGGAGTAAAACTATTTCAAGATGGCTGCCACTCATTTTCAGCTGTGCAGTTTCATGCCTTAGACTGGCCCACTTTAGATCACAAACTATTATTATGAAAATCGTGTTATGATAACGGGCAGCACAGATGTGCAACTGGTAGAGCTGTTGCCTCTCAGCGAGCAGGTTACCCTGGTTCAAATCGTGGTCTGGGGGCCTTTCTGGGTGGAGTTTGCATGTTCTCTCCGTGCATGCACAAGTTTTCTCCTGGTGCTTCAGTTTCCTCCCACAGACCAAAAACATGCATGTTAGACTGATTGGTGACTATAAATTGTCTCTAGGAGAGAGAGAGAGTGAATGGTTGTTTGTCTCCGTGTGTCCCTGTGATGGACTGGAGACCTGTCCAGGGTGTCCCCCGCCTCTCGCCCAGTGACTGCTGGACATGGGCACTGACGACCCCCACTGCCCAAAAAGGAAGAAGCGGGTAAAGCTAATGGATGGATATAATGCAACCACCCTAGGGGCGGCCGTGGTGTAGTGGTAATGGCAGTCGACCCCTGATCGGAAGGTTGGAGGTTCGAATCCCGCATCCGCCCACCATGTGTCGTTGTGTCCCTGGGCAAGACACTTAACCCCGAGTTGCTCCTGGTAGGTCTGGATGGCGCCTTGCAAGGCAGGCTACCACTACCGGTGTATGAATGTCTGAATGAATGGGTGGATGGTTGGTATTGTAAAGCGCTTTGGGGCTCCTCACAGGGGGCTAGAAAGCGCTATATAAATAAGCTCCATTTACCATTACCATTTACCATAATTATAATCTTACATCAGGAGCGATTCTAGAATACAAATTTTAGCGGTGCTTAGCCCTCAGTTCTGACAATGGCTCACACACTGATGAGAGGGTTTGGGGTCCTCCCCCAGAAAATTTTGAATAAAGTAAATGCCATTTCCTTAATTCTGGTGTATTTTAATGGCTTGTTTAACATCTAGTTTTACCTACATAAGTACACATTTCATTCAATAACTATTTTAGAGTTAATGGCTCAACAAGAAGTAGCCTGACCAACAGCTCTCCTTGTGTTAATAGAGCACGTTCTGCTTCCCTCATGCATCCTAGTCACAGTCTAAGAAACATTGTGTAGCCCAAGTTAACTTAGGAAAAAAAATCACTAACCAATCCATCCATCCATCCATTGTCGTCCGCTTATCCGGGGTCGGGTCGCGGGGGTAGCAGCCTAAGTAGGGAGGCCCAGACTTCCCTCTCCCCAGCCACTTGGAGCAGCTCCTCTGGGGGAATCCCAAGGCGTTCCCAGGCCAGCCGAGAAACATAGTCCCTCCAGCGTGTCCTGGGTCTTCCTCTGGGTCTCCTCCCGGTGGGACATGCCCGGAACACCTCACCAGGGAGGCGTCCAGGAGGCATCCTAACCAGATGCCCGAGCCACCTCAACTGGCTCCTCTCGATGTGGAGAAGCAGCGGCTCTACTCCGAGTCCCTCCCGGATGACTGAGCTTCTCACCCTATCTCTAAGGGAGAGTCCAGACACCCTGCGGAGAAAACTCATTTCAGCCGCTTGTATCCGAGATCTCGTTCTTTCGGTCACAACCCAAAGCTCATGACCATAGATGAGGGTGGGAACGTAGATCGATCGGTAAATTGAGAGCTTTGCCTTTCGACTCAGCTCTCTCTTCACCACGACAGACCGGTACAGCGCCCGCTTCACTGCGGATGCTGCACCTATCCGCCTATCGATCTCACGCTCCAGTTTTCCCTCATTCGTGAACAAGACCCCGAGATACTTAAACTCCTCCACTTGGGGCAGGACCTCATCCCCGACCCGGAGAGGGCATGCTACCCTTTTCCGGCTCAAGACCATGGCCTCGGATTTGGAGGAACTGATCCTCATCCCGGCCGCATCACACTCGGCTGCAAACCGCTCCAGCGAAAGCTGTAGATCACGATCTGATGAAGCCAATAGGACCACATCATCTGCAAAAAACAGAGAAGCGATTCTAAGGCCACCAAAACGGATCCTCTCAACACCTTGGCTGCGCCTAGAAATTCTGTCCATAAAAGTTATGAACAGAATCGGTGACAAAGGGCAACCTTGGCGGAGTCCAACTCTCACTGGAAACGAGCCTGACTTACTGCCGGCAATGCGGACCAAGCTCTGACACCGGTCGTACAGGGACCTAACAGCCCATATCAATGGGCCTGGTACCCCATACTCCCGGAGTACCCCCCACAGAACCCCCCGAGGGACGCGGTCGAATGCCTTTTCCAAGTCCACAAAGCACATGTAAACTGGTTGGGCAAACTCCCACGCGCCCTCCAGGACCCTGTTGAGGGTGTAGAGCTGGTCCAGTGTTCCACGACCAGCACGAAAACCACACTGCTCCTCCTGAATCCGAGGTTCGACTATCCGACGGACCCTCCTCTCCAGAACCCCTGAATAGACCTTACCAGGGAGGCTTAAGAGTGTGATCCCCCTATAGTTGGAACACACCCTACGGTCCCCCTTTTTGAATAGGGGAACCACCACCCCAGTCTGCCAATCCAAGGGAACTGCCCCCGATGTCCACGCAATATTGCAGAGTCGCGTAAGCCAACACAACCCCACAACATCCAGAGCCCTAAGGAACTCAGGGCGAATCTCATCCACCCCTGGAGCCCTGCCACCGCGGAGCTTTTTAACCACCTCGGTGACCTCAGCTC
Source organism: Garcialebias charrua (assembly GCA_038048925.1). Classification (NCBI taxonomy): domain Eukaryota; kingdom Metazoa; phylum Chordata; class Actinopteri; order Cyprinodontiformes; family Rivulidae; genus Garcialebias; species Garcialebias charrua. The sequence goes on along the minus strand of JBBPBX010026396.1, from coordinate 9,522 downwards.
CAGAGATCGGAGAGCCCGACCCAAAGTCCCCAGGCTCCGCTTCCTCAGTGGAAGACGTGCCAGTAGGATTGAGGAGGTCTTCGAAGTATTCCGCCCACCGACTCACAACATCCCGAGTTGAGGTCAACAGCACGCCATCCCCACCATAAATGGTGTTGGTCGCGTACCGCTTTCCCCCCCTGAGACGCCGGATGGTGGACCAGAATCGCCTCGAAGCCGTACGGAAGTCATTCTCCATGGCCTCTCCGAACTCCTCCCACGCCCGAGTTTTTGCCTCAGCAACCACCCGAGCCGCATGCCGCTTGGACTGTCGGTACCTATCTGCTGCTTCCGGGGTCCCACAGGCCAAAAAGGCCCAATAGGACTCCTTCTTCAGCCTGACAGCATCCCTCACCGCCGGTGTCCACCACCGGGTTCGAGGGTTGCCACCACGACAGGCACCAACAACCTTGCGGCCACAACTCTGATAAGCTGCCTCGACAATAGAGGCGCGGAACATGGCCCACTCGGACTCAATGTCCCCCGCCTCCCTCGGAACGTGTTCAAAGCTCTCCCGGAGGTGGGAGTTAAAGCTCCGTCTTACGGGAGACTCTGCCAGACGTTCCCAGCAGACCCTCACAATACGTTTGGGTCTGCCAGGTCTGACCGGCATCCTCCCCCACCATCGGAGCCAACTCACCACCAGGTAGTGGTCAGTTGACAGCTCCGCCCCTCTCTTCACCCGAGTGTCCAGGACATGCGGCCGCAGATCAGATGAGACGACAACAAAGTCGATCATCGAACTGCGACCTAGGGTGTCCTGGTGCCAAGAGCACATATGTACACCCTTATGCCTGAACATGGTGTTCGTTATGGACAATCCATGACGAGCACAGAAGTCCAACAACAAAACACCACTCGGGTTCAGATCAGGGGGGCCGTTCCTCCCAACCACACCCCTCCAGGTCTCACTGTCATTGCCCACGTGAGCGTTGAAGTCCCCCAGCAGAACAAGGGAGTCCCCAGGAGGCGCACTCTCCAATACCCCCTCCAAGGACTCCAAAAAGGGTGGGTAATCTGCGCTGCCGTTTGGCGCATAGGCACAAACAACAGTCAGAGCCCGTCCCCCCACACGTAGGCGAAGGGAGGCTACCCTCTCGTTCACCGGGGTGAACCCCAACGTACAGGCACCAAGATGGGGGGCAACAAGTATGCCCACTCCTGCTCGGCGCCTCTCACCAGGGGCAACTCCAGAGTGGAAGAGTGTCCAACCCCTCTCAAGGAAACTGGTTCCAGAGCCAGAGCCATGCGTTGAGGTGAGTCCGACTATTTCTAGCCGGAACCTCTCAACCTCACACACTAGCTCAGGCTCCTTCCCCACCAGAGAGGTGACATTCCATGTCCCAATGGCCAGCTTCTGTAGCCGAGGATCAGACCGCCAGGGTCCCCGCCCTCGGCCACCACCCATCCCACATTGCACCCGACCCCTTTGGCCCCTCCCATAGGTGGTGAGCCCATGGGAAGGGGGACCCACGTCTCCTCTTCGGGCTGTGCCCGGCCGAGCTCCATGGGTGAAAGCCCGGCCACCAGGCGCTCGCCAACGTGCCCCACCTCCGGGCCTGGCTCCAGAGTGGGGCCCCGGTGACCCGCGTCCGGGCGAGGGAACATTTTGTCCATTTATTGTACTCATCATTGGGGTCTTCGGGCTGCACTTTGTCTGGTCCCTCACCTAGGACCTGTCTGCCTTGGGTGACCCTACTAGGGGCATGAAGCCCCTGACAGCATAGCTCCTAGGATCATTGGGACACTCAAACCCCTCCACCACGGTAAGGTGGTAGCCCAGTATCACTAACCAATATGAAACAATAATAACAATCACTCCTTCTTATCAATGATTAAAACTACAGTAATGGGATAGGTCTACTGTAATTCAGTTTATTTATAAAGCGCCAAGTCACAAGTCGTTGTCTCTGGGCACTGAACAGAAACATTCATATATAAAAATAATAATTTAACATTATTTATGTGAGGAGCAGACTGCTTTGAGTTTAACTCCATCATAAAACTCTCATCTTGAGCAAGCATGAAGGCGACAGTGGAAAGAAAAACTCCCTCATGAGGAAGAAACCTTTAGTAGAACCAGGTTCAGGACAAGCGGCCATCTGCTTAGACCGTTTGGGGTTGGTAGGAACAGATACACAATGGCAGGTCAAGAATCACATTAAGATAGAAATAGTATCAAATGAAAACTATTCAATTTTAACAATTCATTTAAGGAAATGAGGTCAATTTGTTCTTTAGTAGTGTAAGCTTCAGGGTGCATTCACACCAGCCCTGTTTAGTCTGCTTTAATTGAACTCTAGTCCGTTTGCCTAGAAAGTCCAGTTTGTTTGGGGAGGTGTGAATGAGGTCGCCGATTGGTCAGTTGCTGACACGCCTACCACAGCTAATCAGCGTTAGCTACTACAAAATTGCTATAACACAGTTAATTTAACAGAAATTGGACTCAAACTTGATGTGTTAGTAACAGAGTTATCGCCAATATGTACTCTGGGCATGGCAGCACGCTATATTGCACAAGATTGTACATAATTATTTTAATGGTTTGACCAAAACAGGTGGAACTGCTTCATTTCTCAACATGAGATGATCTCAGTCTAAAACTCTGGCATGAAAAGTAGAAGATGATACACATTCCTTCAAAGAAGGCTAACCCTTTAAAATGTGCCAGGTTGAGTAGAGAATATTATATACAAGTATAAGTGTTATGTGTTGTCATTACTGTATGTTCCCATACAATAGCAAAATTATTTCTCTGCATTTAACTTATCACACCTGGGATACCAAAGGTGGGCACCGCTAATTAAAAAATTAGTTCCACAATTTCTAAAACGCTTATTAATTTTTTTAGGTCCACAATTTCAAAAGCACAAATGTCTTATGAAAATTAGGGGAAGCTAATCTAATCCGCTATTTATATATTTATTTATATTATATATATATATATATATATATATATATATATATATATATATATATATATATATATATATATATATATATATATATATATATATATATATATATATATTTATATATAGCCGGCAGCGTTATCAATATTTGCACTACACTGCCAACTGAAAAGTAACAAAAATGATCCTAAAAGGATGAAATTACAAAAATCAAAGGATTTATTTAATACTTTACGTACATATATTCTATTCGGCCACGAAATTAACAAAAAATAGAATGATCTTTTAATCCCTAAAACCACGTTTAAATCTCAAATACACGGGTGTGTCGCCACCGCATTTATACATAAAGTAACCGACTCGCCGTCGAATGGTCGACACAAAACACACAATAAACTCCTCCGGCCACGTTAATTTGGCTTGAAACAGCGGGGTTCTCTACGGATTTATCCATTAGTAACCCAGCACTACCGGTGTAACAGGCAGACACAGTTAGCGTCTATAGGTAGTCAACAGATTTAATGAAAAGTAACTAAAATACATGAAACTAACGACTCGCCGTCGAATGGTCGACACAAAACCCTCAATAAACTCCTCCGGCCACGTTAATTTGGCTTGAAACAGCGGGGTTCTCTACGGATTTCATTAGTAACCCAGCACTACCGGTGTAACAGGCAGACACAGTTAGCGTCTATAGGTAGTCAACAGATTTAATGAAAAGTAACTAAAATACATAAAAATAACGACTCACCGTCAAATGGTCGACACAAAACCCTCAATAAAATCATCCGGCCACGTTAATTTGGCTTGAAACAGCGGGGTTCTCTACGGATTTATCCAAGTACCCAGCACAAACAGTAGTCACAGTTCACCCGAGTTCACCTCTGAGTGACCCGGAAGTTGTCAAGATGGAATAGTCCATTTTTAGTAGGGGGATAAAGAAATCGACCGTTTTTTTATTGCGTATTTAATGATCGTTTTCATCGTAACTATAATTATTTTTATGTTAAATGTACATTAACAAGCATGAGCAATGTTAGTGATGTAGGTGACTGCACGGGGCGAGGCGGGGCCGGGGCCACTGCTGAAATGGGACCCCCAGGCATTTACCTACATGGTAGAGCCGAGTCTGTTCTCAGCTCTGCCCCCCTCCCCCTCACACCCTTTCCTCCTCTCTGCTGTTTACGGTGGGGAAAAAGGTAAAAAACAAGCAGCATAAGAGCTTGTAAATAAGTTTATTGGTTTTTACTGATAGATAATTAGTTATTAGCGGTACTGCATTTTAAATAAAAATAGCACAAATCCGCTTATGAATTATAAAAGTTAGTCAATTCACAAAAACGCTGACAAAAAGTTTAGGTCCACTGTAAGCGGAATAGCACTTTAGCGCTCTCTAGCGGTCTGTGCCCACCAATGTGGGATACACCCAGGAGGAGCAGTGGGCACCTATGTACCGGTAAGCACCCGGGGAGCAATTAGGGATTAGGTGAATCCTAATCCTTGAAAATCATATGACTGTACAAATAAGAAGAGTGTTTTGATGGTGCAAAAATATTAATTATTTAATGTAAGCAGCTAAATATATTCAACGTGAGGGTTCAGCATGAGGGAAGAGACTGCCTTTATCTTTTTAGCTCGTGCACCTGTTTTGCAAGCCAGTAGCTTAGCGTTACGTCAGTGCCAACAGGTGGTTGGGTGGGGATGTGCGCGGTTCAGTAGATGGGGCGCTCGGTTCTGTTGACAGGGCGAGGCGCCCTGCTTGTATAATGGTAGGGGAAACACTGAAATATACCACTGAGAAACTTTCGGAGTAAACCCAATTGAAGCTGGCTGACACAGCTAAAAGAGCTTTTCAAACATAGACTTGAAATACATAGATCAAACTGTAACTTTTTCTATGCTGAGCCAAAGTTTGATGTGGAAGTAGCTCTGAGTTATTGCTAACACATACTTCAAGCACTACCTGATCGCACAAGATCTGTTTTTAAAGCATTGCCAGTAACCAAGAGTCAACTACAGTATGTCTGTTAGCAACATATCTCACGAACTACTGGATAATAACACTCAGAAAATAATCACAGGGTGTACAGCTAAACCTCTTTACCACTTAGTCACACAAATTTAAAATGATGGCTACAGCGAATCAACTTTAATCAATGGAAAAATGGCTATAACAGACACATTTTAAAATACTGAGCTAATTTTGATGTGGCAGAGATTCACAACATCCCAATATGTTGACTTGTGATATTGCCTGAGGTCAAAGATAACATCTTTACAAGGCTTGACCAAAATGGCTATAACTGTTTCTCAATTTGAGATGAGTTTAGTTTAAAATTCTGGCATGAAAAGTAGTGGGTGATGTGCAATCCCTTAAAAAAGAGATACAGTAGTTTCATTACAGTATCTCAGTATTTTTGCTGCTCAACTACTGTGTTAGACACAAAGAAAAGACTGAAGAGTAAAAATAAATTGACCATTTGTTCTCTTTGTTAATGTTAGCTGTTGTAAGGAAGTACTTGAGACTGCATTATTTATAGCTACCTTAGAAAAAAAAAGAGCAGAGCTATTTGGACAGCATTGATATTTATCCATTTAGAGAAAAAAAATCTGGGAAACACCTCAGAAAAGCAGATACAGTACAGTATATGCTTTACCGGATGCAACAGATGGTTTGCTTCACAAAACCATCTGCAAAATGTTCTGTAGGATCTATTTGGAAAAGGGCAGGCACCTTAAAATACTTAGCAGGTAACTGAATGAAACAGCTGTGTGTCAAAGTAACAAGTGAACCTCAACCAATTAAATGAATTAAAATGAACCAAATGGAAATGTTCATATATAGAAGATCCCCAGGTTAATGGTAATCTAAAACATCTTCTCGCATAGATACTGATATGGTGCCGTTTAGTCAAAATTCTTGTTTTCAAGACACAGAGCCTGGCCAAATGCATTCTGTCATGAAGAAGTCTTCAAATCTGGAAAATCAAGCCTCTTTCCAGTGTGCCCATCTAATCAGGTCACAGAATGCACCTAAAACTTGTCCTGGGTTGTAAACGATGCTAACAAATTAATAGATTTGTTCAAAAGCTCTAGTTAAGACAATCACAAAAACAATATACAGTATGCCAAACTTTGAATCTAACTTTTTAGCATTATTCTATAAAACTCTACAATGCATTTCTTTTGGTTCAAACCAAACATTAAGACACATTTTTGGGGCTTTTGAGTTCACAATAACCTACTAATAAGCATAAAGGAGCCAAGGTTGGTGCTCAGAGATTTGTTCAAGATCTCATTGCCACGTGACGGGTCTGGAGAAATGGCTGAGGATCTACTACTAGAACCACAGCTGATCAGTGTCCTGGGGGTGGGGGTGGGTGATATACTGCTCAGGATGACTTGCTGTTTTTGGGCACAACCTAACTTTTCTGATTCAGGAAGTTTATGAAAGTCAGCTGATTGATATCAAAACTACTTTATTTGTTTTTCTATTTAAGTTGTTCTGTTTTATATCATAAGTCTAAAATGGTTTAGGAATATTTAATGTTGACAAGTACAGGTGGTCCCCGACTTACAACGCAGTTCTGTTCCTACGCCCGTTCGTAACACGGATTTCGACGTAAGTCGAAATACACATACACACTGGCCACCCCATATACACGTACATGTACGGTACTGTACAGTACAGTTACCAAGCACTTCGCCTATCCTAACACAGTACCCTACATAATTATCAAAAAACACATACAGTACATTTGGAGCCATAATGAAGGAAAAAAAAGAGTTAATTTCTTACTGGGAGCTGGTCAATTCTTTCTCCGTCTGTTAGCATGTTAGCTCGTGGACCTCTGAGCTCCTGCAGCTTCACGCGGTCCACAGCATTTACAGCAACGTCTGTTAGCATGTTAGCTCGTTGCTCAGCTGTAGTCTCTGCCTTGTAAACCTCCGCTCCAAAAATAAGGTCTCCTGTATTTCCACGCACGGTCCAGTGGTCCAGAGTTAGCATTTTAGCCCCTCCTGACCTCCTCTGCTCCGGTCTGCCTGAGGTCTCCTGTAAGTTTCCAGCGCGTCAAGCTCCCCCTTCCCTCCCTCCCTCCCTCCNCCTGTAAGTTTCGTTTTGGTACCGTATTTTCTCGTGTAAAGGCGCATAAACCACGTAGCTCGAACAATGCTTTTCAATGGGAGGGCGTTCGTAACAGCGAAACGTCGTAACCCGAGGACTACATGTACCTATCTGGAAAACTTTCACCCAAAATCTCATTATAAAGACAATGGAAATAATATATTATTTGGTGATCCATTTCTTAAGAGGCTGGCTATTCTGGAGAGGAAAAAAAATGTTAGGCTTAAATTTTAAAGTTGATATGCATCGCCACAGCTCACAACCGCTTTACACATTCTGTATAATTTAAGCATTTCAATTAACTTCAATTAATTAGATTCTGGAGACAAGTAGCTGAAATGAGCTTCCTCTGTAGGGTGGCTGAGACAGAGAATCTTATATTTGCTATTAGATAAAAGCAGAATTATGAATCCTCATTTACTGAAATTGTTTAACTATCCATTTTCGTTGTAAATGGTTCAAGTTTGTAATTTTCTGATCAATCTGAAATGTTAGTTTGAAGCACACTATTGGTCAGGATAATGAAAAAGGCTTTTTATTTTTAATTTAGCTGATGGTTTGAATTAACAGAATAAAAGTTTGGTCTCTAGTTCCAGGGTCTAGTTGTCATACAAGAGGATGGCTGGGACACAATGCCAAGAAACTATTACACTTCTATGTCTATTTTACAAACATATATGGATGTGTACACACATATACATACAAACATAGATTTAAGGTTATTGGACCCATGCTTTCATCTCATGCATCTACAGACCCTTCCACTTTCCATTAGGCAGAGGGGCCATTGAAAAGCTGGTTTGGAAGCTTTATCTTTTCATGGCTTCTTTCCTTTCAAAACAAAAGATCATTCAATTAATGTGTGTAATACACATTTTCCCCTTTGCTGACCCTGGGAGAGGAGCGGAGATCAAATCCAGCTTTGCCTCTTACAGGGCAGTGAAGCTGAAGTCTGAGGCATACCAACTCCCAGGTTTTACTAGAGGTTACTCACAGGCCAGAAGGGTGCCAAGGAGGCAAACCAAGGAGCAAAGCTTTTTGCTTTACAGACAACAAACACTGCTGAAGGTTTACTCAAACACTTCTATTCTATCTAATGTAAGACACTAAACATGGCTGAGGTTTTCTCTAGTTTAAAAAAAGCACATTTTACTTTGATCTAATAATTGCACACAATTTTTAACAAACTGATCTGTCACTTAAATCATGATTTATAATAGTGTTAGTCTCACAAAAAAATTAGCAAATTATCTAAAAGAAATTTAAAAAGCTTACTGCCGACACAATATTTCTGTACTAAACAATTTGCAGGTGATATATATTGATCAAGAATTAAAAGATAGTTTAACTATTGATCATTAAATATAATGTAACCGACACACTAGAAAAGATAAAACATGCTCTAAAACTAAGCTACAACTGATGATGTTCGTAAAACTACAATAGGTGTAGTAGAGCTCCTCTGGTATCAGATGCTGTGCAGCTGGAAGGATTTTTACTGAAACCTTTTTATTTTTGGACATCTGTTAGGATGCGTTGTGACGGTTTTACAAAAGTTTATTTATTAAGAGCAGCTCTGAAAATGAGCAGGCTGTCACAGCGTAACCATGGCAACAATGTGTTTTTTTATTCAACCAGGAGCAGCTGATTAATATCTCAAAAGCTCAAATAATATCTCAGATATAGCCCCAACATCTCAAATGAGTTGAAAAGGAGGCGCCGTGGATGAACTCCTGTCTACCTGGTGGCTGTACTTGACTGCAGTAACTGACCGCCGAGATCCTGGACTTGGCAGGAAATGTGGCTCGTGACAACAAGACCGAGAAACCTGCCCAGTCCAAGTAGACGGATCAGCATCTACAACCAGTTTGTTCAGATCTGCTGCCAGACAGACCGCTAAAAGAGATCCTTCTTGCCCACAGCCATCAGCATCTATAACAACACTTTAATAAAACCAGGATGATGAGTTACAACAACATTTAATTTCCCTTTTAGGATTACTATTTCAAATGGATTTTAATATTCTGATAGGCTCTGGACAAACGTTCAGCATTATCTAAACAGTGTCAGGAGTATTATTGTGGAAGTACACTAAATACAAAAAAAGCAGGGGTAGATGGATCCCTTTGAGTTGGAGAATGAGATCAACTATGAACAAATGCTTTAAAGTTGCAGTATGTAGCTTTTTTTATAAACATATTTCTTCTCTCTGTCACTATTTTTTGACAGAGTGATGTTAAACAGGTAATCTTTGAGAAATACTATATTCCTCTGGCGTCTCCCGGTGGTTAAAATAGCATTTATAAAAACCAGAGCGGCCCGTGTTTGACCAGCCAATAAAAACAGAGTTATTTTCATGAACGAGCTTCCCCCGCCCTCCCCCCGCCTCTCCCAGCTGCAGCGCGCAGCAGCCGGGCACGCTCCCGTCTCAAACAGTAGCTGTTT
>JBBPBX010026395.1:23525-38139 GCA_038048925.1 Garcialebias charrua | reverse complement strand
TTAAAGGGGACCACACATGCAAAATTCACTTTTTAATGTTTTTTTACTAAACTTTGGGTATTTACTTCATAAAAAAACAGTCCTTGTGCCAAAAAAATGCACCCAGTGGTTTATTTACTCTAAGTAGATTTATTTATTTTTGATAAATACACCAGGATTCACACTTCCTGCATTTATTGACGTCACAAGCCGCCAGCCAATCAGATCAAACCTGAGTCCAGCCCCTCACCTAGCAACCCCTGGTTAGGCTCAACCCACTTCTGTATTAAACACATGACTGTTGTTTTTCATGATTTCATCTCATCTTTTGTTTATATGTTCTTAATTTCATGTGTACAGCACTTTGTTGCAGCTGTGTTTTTTTAAATGGCTTTATAAATAAAGTATAATTGTTATTTTTATGTTTTAGTTCAATTTTTAGTGTATTTGCGATCGCTGCCAACGCGCAGCCGGCAAAAATTAAACGAGCGGACCACAGGCGGAAGGACCGGGTTCGACGGGACCCTCTTCCGGCGCGATGGAGCGGAGCTTCAACTGTACAGCCTTGCAGCAGCCTCGCAGCAGGCTCGCAGCAAGAGGACCTTCTCCTTACAGATTAATTTACGGGAGACACTTGGTGAACTTTGTGTTGTCTTCACTGGAACAGCGATAACTCCCAAAATCTCCGCGTGCTTCACGAGCGGAGCTGGCGAAAACCGGAAGAGGAACAAGCTAACATTAGCTTCGGATTCGGGTGGTCTAATGCTAAAAGGAGCAGCAAACTGCGGCGCGCTCAGACGGGTTTCGGTAAGTTATCTTAAGCTAACACTAACAGTAAGTCAAATGAGTAATAAAAAAAGAGCTAATTTTAAAACAACAACACATTACAGATACTGGCTGTTACAGAGGGCGTGAACAGATCGTTGAAGGGCGTGGACTTCAAGAAACCGGTCGTTCAAAACGAAAGTTAAAAATGGCAGAATTAAAAAGGGTATAATTGATTATCTAATAATTATTTTGTGCATTAAATTGAAGGAATAGGGTCTGGATATCCCACAGAAATACCATAAAAATTTAAAAAATACATCTGAGGTCCCCTTTAAGGAAAAGTTAAAATGAGACACACCTTTACTATAATTTTCAGCAAACAAATAAATGTTTTTTATGTGTTTATCTTGTTAAATTCTTGTTAAAATCCTCCCATGCATGCTCCGGTGGCCGCCATTTGGCAGCCAATCAATTTTTGGCACAACACCAGCCAACATTTTCGGGTTAGGCCCACATTTCCACGTCGTCAGCGGTGACGTGTAACAAACGCAAAGCGTCAGCAGTGATGCATAATAGATGTGACGGATATGGCAAAACGACGTATTTATGGATTTTTCCACTTGATTAGACATATTTGGACTGATGCGACTTGCGGTGTAACATGTACGGTGGCAAATACGGTATTCACATTGTGTCCACGCGTGCATTTTCCAGTCTGACATGGTTACCAAAAACTAAACATCTCCAGGAACTTGGTAATAAATTTAGTTTGTTGCACATGTAATCCAATCTATCTGCATCTGTTTCCTTATCATACGTATGTGTTTTGTAATTTGTTTGTTTTGTAGTTTGTGATTGATACTGCTTATATTTTGTAAATTGTTTTGTTCTGGTGCACTATTTTTCTCCCTCGTTATCACTGTCTGCTGTCATGTGTAATGCTCCATCTCTCACTTGTTTCTCCTCTTTTTGCTTTTGAAAAGCAAAGAGCTGCACACAGACAGATTCCTTCATTATTTTGAAAATGCTCTCTGGCATCCAACATCATGTTTGAGCACAATCAGCTGTTCCTTCCCCTTAATTTTTCTGTCTTTTTCCGCTGCCTCTTTCCATCTAATGCTGGTGAATAATGGAAAAACTGCATGCAGCACTCAGGTTGTCAGTCAGCCAGAAAGAGACAGGGGCCCTGCGGTGAATACATATGTGTGTTTGGTGTGTGTTCTTCTGCATGCTGAAGATTTGCCTTAGGGATGAAACCCCAAACACCCCACAGTCTCATATAAGAACAACCCACATACCCTCACAGCTGCACACAAATCATGCAATCAGCTGTAAAATGCAAAAAATAAAATAAAATAAAAAAACACTGCTGAAGATTTAGATTCCTACTTTTTACATCCAGAATGCTAAAATGAGCTAATATGATGCAACTGATTCTGCCTAATAGATACCAGTCTCATTGACTTGCAATGCTAGTACTTCATATATTGCTTCATTTTATATAAGTGTCTTCCTACAGCGAGAAGATCACAAATCAGGGTCAGACCAGAGGATGAAAAAGAGAGCCACAAGCAGCAATCAGGATGATGAAATCCAAGGAACCGCAGGGCAGACATGCAATTATTTTGCATCTGATACTCCATCCGCCATCCTTGTGGCAAGCCTACTGGAACCCCCGCTGCTGCAAACAGCTGGTGAGTGGACTTGAGACATTCAATCCCTATCTTTAAATTGACAGACTGACAGAAATACATGCTGCAATAACCTGTGAAGGCCTCTCCACTTGGTCCTCCTATTTAGTTGGCCAGATTGCCTGGTTGTTGATGGTGTGTAGGCATCACTTGTAGCTCGGGGAGAGCAATTGAGCAAAAGCAACATCTGGGGTTTGCTACCAGTTGAGACAATAAAAACACTGGTGTGCATACGGACTAGAAATTGTGTTAGCAGAATACAAAGTTGTATTGATCCAGCAATGGTTTATAAAATGAAACAACTGGATAGATGCAAAAAAAAAAAAAGCTAATTTCTTTCATGCTCTTTTGTTCTCCATCCTTCTCTTTTCCCAGTCCAGTGCTTGTCACAGCTGGGAAGAAGCTTTTGCTTGCTTTTGGCCCAATTAGACAAGGCTTAAAGCTCAAAGCATATTGGGTGGAGGAGGTCCAAGCTTGGTTTAGTCTAGTTCAGCTTGGCTTGGTTTGAGCTTGGCCCGTGTCCCTACTTTGAGCTGCTATGCAATTATAATTAAAGCTGTCCTTTGACACACACAAAGGGAATTATTCTTCCTTCAAAATGTCTGCATTTCACATTTTCACACATTTGTTGCATTGCTTGTATTATACACACACACATGCGGACTGTTTGGGTTCAGTGATCTGGCATAGCTTCACACAAATACAAAAACTCTCAGAAGAAAATGAGGAACAATACTATGGCATCTCTGCTGAATCTTATCCTTTCTGCTCCTCTAAACCTCCTGGACCTGCTCTTTCTCAATCTCATTTTTTTAAATTTCTCTCTTTTTGTTGCTGTCTCTTTTCCCTTTACTCTCTTATCTCAATCACTTTGTTCTGTGAATTCATTAAGCTCTATTCTATATTGCCAGAGTCAAGGATCAATGGTTGCCATTGGTAAAGCTCCCAGCATACACTGCTACTCATGGGCATTTTTAATGAGGCACTCCTCCATCTGCTCCACATAAGGAAAAAGGAAATTCTGTTTTCAAAGTCTTGTAATGGTGTTCATCCTAATGATCTTCTGCAAATCTGCTAGACTAATGAATTGTATTTAATACTATAAACAAGCACTTAATTCAGTTTTTTTATCAGCTTCAGGTTGTCAGATGTTTAAGTCTTTCTTTTGTGCATCAGGTCTCCAACAATTCTGACCTCATTCTAAGGCCAAATTAAATTGCTGCAGTGTGATTCTCATATTTAGCATATTAGTTAATGATTCAGAAGTAGGTGAGTTGAAGCCCGATTTACTTCAGAAAGTAGAACTACAAGCAGGTAAGAGAAGACAACATCTAAACTGAAAACCTTTTTCTAAACAGAAATTTCAGGCCAAACGGCTCATCACGACTGTTACCGTATTCGTCGGCGTATAAGTCGCACCGGAGTATAAGTCGCACCAACCTAATTATGCCCAATTAAATGGAAAAATCAACGTATAAGTCGCACCGGCCTATAGGTCGCACCTCACGTGAACTGGTGTTTTGCCCAAAATGGACTGGCTGCCAAATTGTTTGGAAGGACTTTTGACAAGATTATCACATAAAAACTACAGTATTTTGTTTGATGTGTCTTAGTTGAACTTTTCATTAATAAATGAACATTATTTTGGACTGGCTGCCAAATTGTTTGGAAGGACTTTTGACAAGATTATCACATAAAAACTACAGTATTTTGTTTGATGTGTCTTAGTTGAACTTTTCATTAATAAATGAACATTATTTTGGACTGGCTGCCAAATTGTTTGGAAGGACTTTTGACAAGATTATCACATAAAAACTACAGTATTTTGTTTGATGTGTCTTAGTTGAACTTTTCATTAATAAATTAACATAATTTTTGTATATTTTGTGTCTTTCATCATTTATCTTTAAAGATAAACACATAAAAATATATTTTTATTAGCTGACATTACAGTAAAAAACGTGTCTCAGTTTAAAATGATGACAGAAACAGATACTGTATTTATTTTATGGTTTTTATTTATTTATTCAAAACCATTGAAGTCTTCATCTTCTGTGTCACTGCACCATTTTTGGACCAGGCAGATGTCAACAGTGTAGGTACTGTAAAGGGTTTCTTAGCGCCCATAGCGGCCGAAACTGGTACTGCACCATTTTTGGAGTTTTTGACCAAAGTCAAATTATGACCAAAATATTGGAAAAATCGACGTATAAGTCGCACCGGCCTATAAGTCGCAGGGCTTAGAAATGTAGGCAAAAAGGTGCGACTTATACGCCGGAGAATACGGTACGTCCACCTAGGGCACAACATATTGAGGACACGGGACTCACACATGAGGGTTCAAACATTCAATTAATTGAAACCACTTCCTGCGGGGAGACAAAAAAAGATTAGTATGAACCCCCCCCCACCACCACCACCACCACCACCACCACCACCACAATTCCCATGTGTCCACCAAAAAGACACAAAACCCCCAAAGTATTAAGGGCGAAGCAGAGCTCCGCGCTGGAGCGAGCGCCGCGCCACGCCGTGTCAGCGCCGTGCGAGCGCCGCTGCACAAGCCTTTGAACGCTCGCGCGAACGCGCCAAGCTCAAATTTTACGACCGCTCACGCGCGCGCGTTGTCTCACAATAAACTGCCCTGGTGGCGGACTGTTTTGTATGAAACACAAATGTATTAAATATCCCTTCTTCATCGCTGATCGGACTTTTCTTTTGTTTTTTTGCCAAAAGTCAAGTGATCGCTTGAAGCGGTCACCATTCACTTCCTCCTCCGATGAGGAGGAATGAATGAACTTGTCACAAGTGAACTAAACTCATGTCCAACGTGGATACGCCAGCTTCTAAATATTTCCTGGTGGGCTGTGCTGCAGGAGCAGCGTTCCCTGTTTTTATTTTATTTATTTTAACTTTTTATTAACATATAAACACAGAAAAACGCCGCGCAGCCTGTGGCTTTTCTCACAACTCACAGACCTGTCAATCGTTTCAGTAGGCGTGTCAGCAAATGACCAATCAGCGACCTCAGTTTGTCCTGTAGGTAAACGCTCCCGAGCAGCTGCTCAAGCGGAGCTCTGCTGTGAACCGGCTGCGCGCAGCACGCGCGCGTCGAGTGGCGCTGGCAACAGCGTGGAGGTCTGCCTTGCCCTTTAGCCTGGCCCTCGCCTTCCTGCACAGCTCCGCTCAATTCTCATTTCCCTTCACTGCTCAGTCTGGGACTTCTCCCATAGACAACAATTTCTCCGGCTGATTTTTGACCGGACCAATCAGAGAACAGAAGGGGTGGAGTTTTTGGCCCCTAACCCACGCCCCCACCTGTCCCAGCGCGCAGCCAGCGAGCAGCCGCATGTTCTCATTCAAAGCGATGCAAAGCGATGCAGGACTGTTTTATATGTGACACAAATGTGTTAAATTCCCTTTCTTAATCCCTTATCTGGAGTTTTCTTTTGTTTTTTTGGCCAAAAGTCAAGTGATCGCTCCCTCCTCCCTCCTCCTCCTCCTCCTCTCCCTCCGCTATGAGGAAATGCCTTAGGTTGTCACGAGAGAATTAAACTAGGGTTTTACGTTGCTGCCCGAGTCCCATCAGATTTTCTGGTCTTCTGGTGTGCTGGACCAGCGATCCATGTTTTTTTTTTATTTTTTTAGAACGTTTTATTAACATATAAACACAGAATATGCAGCGGCAGGCTGCAGCGAGAGAAAATGCTGCAGGAGGCGGAGCAGATGTCAAGTTCACCAGAGCAGGAAACAGACCATATATGGCTCTGAGAGGCAGGGAGCAGAATGCTTTTCCCTGTTCAAAATTTTTCTAAGATCCAATGGTTTTGTTCCTCAGCAGAGGCCACGCCTCCAGCAAGAATCGGTTCTCTATGGAGAAAGTCCAGACCCTAGTACGAAGCGAAGTGAAGGACAAGGGTCTGGTTTTAACCAGGCTACCAAAGTAATAACTGTAAGATGGACCTGGTGAGCCTGTCAAACAGAACAGAAAGGTACCATACAGGGCTGTCGAAGCCACTGCTGGTGCCGGACTAAAGCCAGAAAAAAACCCTCCAAAAGCACCTATATAAAAGAAATAGCTAAAACAAGACAACTGGTCCCACCAGGCCAAAGTAACCACAAAAATTTAACAAAAAACTACCTTGTTAGGCAGAGGATGAGCAATAGATAAAACAAAGCCAAAACAAAACAAGGGTGGCCAGAGAGCAGACAAAACTAAATGAGCCCAAAAAGAAAGAGAGCGAGCTCTCTGGGACCAGCTTATTTATGGGCGGGCAGAACCATTCTTAAAAGAGTTAAAGGTTAGTTAGCGTGGCATGGAGGCTGCACAGCTGCAGAAAGAAAAGCTTTGCAGAGAGTGGTGAAGGCTGCACAGAAGATGTTGGAGTCAGTCTCCCCACCATCACAGACATCTACACCTCCAGATGCAGGAAGAGAGCCACCTGCATCATGAAGGACCCCACTCACCCAGCACACACACTTTTTGCCCCACTCCCCTCAGGAGGAGGTTGAGGAGCATTAAGTGTAGAACCACTAGACTGAGGAACAGCTTCTACCCTGAGGCTGTTAGACTCATGAATATCTAACCAGAATAATCACTGTGAAAAATCACATCATGTTGCTGCTGATCTGTTTCATGTTGCTGCTGATCTGTTTCATGTTGCTGTGGTCATTTGTACTCATCTGCTCACACAGACTCATGTTCGTGCTGCTGTTTGGTGTGTTGTTTTTATTGTTTTATGTTACTAGTGTGCTTAGTGTTTTTTTAGTTAACATTTTTCTTAGTTCATATCTTAGATCTTATTACTGTTTTTCTTTTACATTTTAATACTTTTTTGGATGTAACTGGGACCCTGTGTACACAATTTCATTCCACCACATGTACCATGTGTGATGTGTATGACAAATAAAGAACCTTGAATCTTTGAATCATTAAATCCTTAACCCAAAACCCAAAGTGTCCAAAGGATGAAACAGTATGACTGACCCATAGACAAGTTATGGTTGAGTCTGTTAGAGCAATCCATTGTTACCACTGCACGGCAAGGTCCACACATAGATATAGTTCTAATGATTCGGGGGCGTATTTTGCACTCAGAACCAGATAAACAGAGAGAAAGACACACATGGAGACAAATTCAAGCACACGCAGCACCAGCAGATAATTGGACAGGAAGCCTTCGTCTAGATCAAAACTTTTCTGCCAGCTGAATTCTTGCCTGGTCCACCAATGAGCCACCAGATTGTGAAAAATGTTAGACAAAAAATAGGGAAAAAAGCCACAATGACAAATCACCAGTGTTCATTCCAGAGAGAGAAAGATTTGTCGGAGACGCGAGACAATGCATAATGAAAATAGATGCCTGTGCCGAAGCATTCTGGGCACGCTGTTGGTCTCTGTTTAAAATCAATCCTGTCAATGCGTCATAAGTTATGTTGACAGGGTGCAAGAGGCACTTCAGGAAACACCAGTTTAATGATGTCTTTAACCTGGTGGTAATTGACCTCCAAAATGAAAGGGAAAAATCGTAATAAAAAGCCTCGGGCAGGCGATTATGGTTCTCTGCCGGTTCTGCACGCAATACATCATTTCTGATCAGGCCTGGGTCAGCATAAACCAAAGTGTTTTTCTTCCCCTTTGCAGAAAAATAGAAGTCTGTGTACAGTATTGAATGAGTCCACCACTGGATAGAGTAGTGGAGACTGTTAGATTAGATTTATATACCGTACTGTGCACACTACTACCTGGTGTGTTCACACTATGGTTGGGTCGTTTTTACCTTAGATATAAAGAGAGCAGTACAGACCAGGCAGGAGGAACTTGAATAGTTTGTGAATGTTAAGATAACTACGGTAAATATCTGCAGGCGGGAAAAAATCTGCTGCATAAAAAAGGAACTGTAGAAGCTTTTTATTGAAACTTGTTGTCAGTGTATTTTTTACTTCTGTTAAATCTTTAAAAAAGAGACACTTAATCCCCCCCACCCCACACACACACACACATGTGCACACACACTAATATTACACACACACTAGAACAAACTTACAACAAGTGATACACAGCATCAATACACAACACTTTGCATGTGCACCATCTGGCAGCATTAGGAAATCAAGTGACATCCGATTTATGTCTGAGCTTGGGGAGGGAGGCATTTATCTGCTATCAATTTAGTCAAGTTGTTCAAAATTTCACCCCAGATCTAATCACATCCATTCACTTTTGTGTCATGGAAAGCTGCCAGTGCTCCACATACAGAGCAATGTGTCATGATGCCAGTTATGTGAACAACTTGCAGCCCTGTGCGGCCAGCTCCATACAGACATCAGCTGCTTGTGCACCCCAGCCATGGCCAGCAGCAGCTTGCAGAAGCATCAGTGGTAGTTACTGTCCACAGATTACAGAACCTGATCCAATTTAATTAATACTGGATCAGCCTATTCAATCATCACGAGTCACTCTTTTCCCTCCCTCTACTATCATCATATACTTTATATACTACATTCATGCTTTCTTCTGGCAGAAATGCAAGTACCGTAGATTCGTGCACTGGTCTCTGGGATCCTGTCATGATGGAATGAAGATGCTAGTGTGCCTTTGATGCTCAGACTAGGGCAGTACGAGGCAGAGGAAAGGCTGTGTGCTTGATTGTAATTACAGTCGTACTTTATGCTGTCCTCAAGAGTCGAAGGCTGGAGGGAGGAGGAGTGATGGCGTTTTGACTGAGGATAAAGTAGAATGAGGGATGACAGGAGAGGTGGAGAGGAAGTGTGTGCCCATATGCTGCTGGGAAGGAGGGAATCTCCAAAAGGCATTTTCACCTGGGCCAAGTCTCCCCTCTGCCTTGGGATGGGTTCCAAAGTAGAGGGGACCAAAACAGAGACTCGGAGGAATAGAGGAAGAGGCCTCATGGCTGTCAGATGCCGCCTGGCAGAAAACAAGCCAGACTCCAGACAGTAACGAGCTCTGACAAAAAAATGTCACATCCTAATCAACCACCCAAAGATGCAGGCTGCTGGTGGTCAAGGTGCAACTTCTCTTTCAATTCAAAGGAAAACTGGTCCAAATATTTTAATATTATACAAAGTATGCCTCAAGATTAATGACAATACTGAGAATAACAAGGTTGATACATTTACGTCTAGATGTCAATAGTATTGTGGCAAAAACAACGTGAGTCAAGAAAATCTCAAATGTATAAATTTAATGTCACAAAAAAAACAGTAGCAGCAAAAATGCATAATGGAAAAATACTGAGTGCATTTATTGAGTTAAAATTACTTATCAACACAGCTATGATACAATAACACTGACTTCCATCAGGGCATGATGCAATCTAAGAGAGCAGTTTGACCTCAGAATGTGGTCAGACATGTACTTTACTGTACGTACAAGACATTTTTGGATTGTAGCGCTTTGTTAGTTTGTTTTCAGAGAGGGCTTATTCAAAGTTCTCTGGTTGATTTCTTACTTGCAGCAGACTTCAGCCAGCTTCTTCTTAGGTCAAGAATTTAATTCAGACTGGTGAGCCAGATGCTTTTCAGATTTAGTACAATCGAAGACCAAACTTATACAAATTAAAAGACCGCAAACATACGATTTTCACTACAATATGCACTTATTTTCAGTTTAGTTCAGTTGTTGTTTTTTTAACACAACTCCAAGTCACAATTCTCAGAGCTCTGCACAAAAATATTTATACTTATCATAAGATGCCAATACATAGTTCCCAGACACGCCCCCAGTATTGCGCAATACCGGATTCCGCACCACATCTAAAGGCGGAAAAGTCGAGCAAGATGGCAGACGCGAACAACCAGAGCAAATTATACGGACAAAAACACGAGCTACCACAGCTTCACCAAGGAACAAGAGCAAAATGGCAGTGGTCGGAGTTAAATGAGTTTGAGAAAGAAATCATGGCAGACGAATGGACAACTTGTCACAAAGTAGTTACTCTGATATCATTAATTATTTAATTACTACGAGGAGCGCACACCGGCTTCACAGCCAGAGCTTCACAGCTTTAAATCCAAAAAAGATGTGTAAACTGTCTCAATCATATCTAACCAGCTAAAAAAAGGTTTAACTAAAATAACACACAGCCAACAAACAGTCCAGGCTGAACACGGACCAGAACCAGCACTTTGAGTGTTACCGTGTTGGAAGTTAGCATGTTGTTAGCATCTGGAGCGGAGGGTCCGTCGAGCTCAGGTCGGACGGCGTGGATCCGTCGCGGCCGCGGGGGCACGTCCCATGGGACCGACGCGTCGCCCGCACGACTTGGCTCCCGTCCTCCTTCTCCCACTGGGACGGTCTCCCCGCCGGTCCCGGTGGACCGTGCGAGACCGTGAGGAGGCCGTTGTCGCGTTAGCGAGATGCTAAGCTAACCACAGCATGCAAGACGGTGTTGCTAAATAATGAAGAAAAAAACCAGCTCTAACACACAGACAGTTGTACTCTAACATTGTTTCACAAAATGATTTATGTAGAATATTTTGTTTACCGGCCAAAAGCACGACGTCTTCTGAGCAGATCCGAGAGAGCGATGGAGCTGCTGTGACTGCGGTAAAGTGAGCCTCCACAGTCTGCTGTGAGCTTCTCCGATGAGATAAATCCTTCACGTTTACTTTTTTTTTGGATTAAGTGAAACCTGCGCGTTGCCCAAACGTCTACCCGACTGGAACACCCACTGACCCAACACGAAGTAACCATTGCAATTAATTAGAAATTAACAACAACAAAAAAACGTGAAAAATGAACATCCATTAGACCGCGCTGTCCCCTGCGCTGCCTCTTGAAATGAGGGTCCACCCGGAAGTAACACGGATGTGACGTCACATGGGAACTATGTATTAGTCAATGCTGTAGTGGTACACCTATTTCTCTGAAAACTCTCAGTGAGACATCTCTTTCTTGGAAAACCTTCAAGAGACTTTTTATTTTTTTTCTAATTCAAATAATCAAAAGTATAACCTTGTGTTATTGTATTATCATTATTATGTTCAATATTTTGATAACTAAAGACTGTTTATTTGAAGGACAGGTCGAAGTGATCTTTCAATATTTGTTTAGAAGTGTTAAGACAGTTTAATCAGTTTATATCATTAAACTGGCATCTACTCTAATCCTTATTCCTCCTCCTCCTTCTTTTCCCCTCCTTTCCTGACCTCCACTAATCTCCTCCTACTTCCTGGTTGAACTAACCAATTGGGAAGCAGAGAGTATCAGGAAGTCAAGCTCTCTTTAAAAGCTCTGACTTCCTTGAACTCATCAGTTGCGTTGAGGAATTGAAGGAGTCATGATCTTTGTGGACTCAGTGCTGAGCTGTTGAACGGGCGTCATGAGCCAACGACCCCGTTATCAGTTCGGATTATAGCATGTTCGCTGTATATCCAATCGAGCTTAAAAGCTCCAAACCTTTGAATAAAAATTCCTTCTGAGGAATATTTTATTTTGAAAATCAACCGGACTGCCACTACTTCAGTCGACCAAGGCGGATGCAGGAGACGCTGGAAAGGTAACACGCTGACCAGCTGGGACGTAATCTGGACCTACGGACTCTTTAAGTCTAAAGGCTGGTGCATTCTCCTTACCGGAACAAGGTAAAGAGTCGTTGATGTTTGCCAAAGCGTACCAGAGTTTAGCTGGAGATCGCATGGAAAAACTGCCATGTCCTGGTTGAACTCACTCACTCAGTTAGACAAACTTCCCCTCTTCCTCCTCTTTATACTCTTATCTTTGCCAGTAACATTTAAGTTAAAAGTGCCTTCAGATATAAGTTAATTACCATCTCATTACTTGATCTGTTGTTCCTTAAATATTCGGCTGCTAGTAGAAATTACTTCATGTGATTTCCATCTGTTGATGTCAATTTATAGGAAAGTTGATTAGAACCAATCAAGTGTAAATGTATGATGTTATTTTAATGATCTGTTAAATAAATGACCGTATTTCTTTGATGGGTCAAATATAATAACGTCTCATGTCACATTACATCACTCGTTTGGTCACACAAGATATGTTTAACCCAAAAAGAAGAGAATCCATGAATTAATGAACAATTACTATCTTGAACTTGAACTAGTCTTGAATAAGTAATTAAGGTTGTGACAGGTTAAACTGCATCACATCCTACATCTAGTGGACCGTACATGTCTACTACAATGCACACTTGACACAGATTATGACAAATCTGGATTTTGTTCCATCTCCCATTCTGAGCAAGCACACTGGTGACAATGGAATAGAACAACTTCCATTTACTAGAAAAGAACCTCCCACAGAACCAGAACCAGGCTCAGGGTGGGTGACCATCTGCTACGACTGGTTGGCATTTGAGAGGATAAGTGTTTGATTGGGGGGAGTGGTGGCGCAGAGGCTAGAGACGGTGGGCCTGTGATCGGAAGATTGCCGGTTCAAGCCCCGGTACCAACAACATCAAAAATATGTGGGTGGAAAATGGTGAAACACTAACTCTGGGCCCCTGAGCAAGGCCCTCAACCCCCACCATCTGCTCCCTAAACAGGTCTCTCTTGAAAATGAGTTCTCGTGGCTCAATGAGACTACCTGTATGAATAAAGGGTAAATGGAAATGATTGGAGTCACAATAATAAATTCTATGTAATTTCAACTGTGTAATTTTTGTATCATTTTTACATTTGCCACAACAGTTTCTTGAACGAATACTCGTGTTGTAATGTGTTTGTGTTTCACTCTGTGGAAATGTACACAGTTACATAAAAGTCCAATCAAACATCACTTTACATTTTCATTTTATATGAAGGAATTCAGGGTAGTGACCGAAAGAATGAGATTGTGGATACATGCAGTTGAAATGAGTTTCCTCTTCAGGGTAGCTGGACTCTCCCTTAGGAACACTTTGGAGTCCTTCCAGAAGAGCTGGAAGAGGTGACTGGAAAGTGATGTCTGGACCTCCCTGCTCAAGATGCTGCCCCCGTGACCTGACTTCAGAACAAGCTGAACAAGCTTCGGAATAATGGATGGACTGATGGATGGATGGATGGATGGATGGATGGATGGATGGATGGATGGATGGGTCAGTTTGTCTTAAGGATGCTTTTGTTTCTTTATTTTAAACTAAATGTGAAAAAATAAATTGTGGTTGGAGCTGAGACATGTTTCATTGGAATAATTATTGTTGGCCCTCATTTATTTCTTCTGTTAAAATCCTGAAAAAAACAGAGTAAATACCACCCAATGTTGCACCAATGGCTGTCCAATCTGTTATTAATTCCCAGTGCAGGGCTTTGTAGGCAGCACCAACCCAGCTGGCCTGATACTGTACAAACACAGTCATCCTGTCAGCAACACTGAATGCAACAGAAGGGACAACACAGGACAGGTGGCGGCTACATGTGATTCATTGTTCCTGTAAGAAAGCACAAGTCCCGCTGGTCTCCAGACACTCCTCCTTCTCCGTCTTTCTCTCGTCTCTCTTCCTGTTCACCCCGCTCTCATCTGTCCTTCCTCCTTCTCTTTCTCAGATTAGGTGTGAAGAATAATTAGCGGGTACTGAAGAGTCCTGGGTGGACTGGATACTCATGGGAGCCTGGTCACTTTCTTTCGCCACCACCAAATGTCCCTGGCAACACAGCTGACAGTGGGTCACGCTGCATTGGTAATGAGAGAGCTGTACTCTGTCCTGTGTGTGAGCGTCCACATACAGGTTTTCATGTCAGCTCAGATCTGTGTTTTCCTAACAAAAAAATACTGCATCCATGGATAAAGTGCTTTCATCTTGTCAGTTTATTTTAACATTCCTCTGTCTATATTTGACTCAGAAGAATTGGATTGTGCAGCCTTCATTAGAAAAAAGGGGGAAGAACTTAAATGTCAATTCACTTTATTTTCAAGTTCAAGTCAAGTTTATTGTCATTCGCATCACATGTAATACATGAGGTGGAACGAAAATTTGTACTCAGGGTCCCGGTTACACCCAAAAATAACAAAAATATAAAGTATGAAAAGAAACAGTAAGGATCTAAAATATACACTAAACGAACGCCAAACAGTACGCTAAAAGATCTAAGATATATGCTCTAAACACTAATAATGTAAAACAATACGGCATAACAACAGCAGCTTGAACATGAGTCTGTGGTGAGCAGATGGATATGAATGAATACAGCAGCATGGATAAGTCACATATCAC
>JBBPBX010026395.1:0-17393 GCA_038048925.1 Garcialebias charrua | reverse complement strand
TTTGAGAGAAATTTTCATTCATTTAACATTATTTTAGCAAAAACGGTCAGAGGTCTATCTTAATATTTATATATGTTGTGCCATTTTTTGAAAAGTTAAAAGAACATGTCAGTGGAGCTTTAAGTGCCATCCACCCTCTAATGTCATCAAGACAGTCCAGGAGAGATCGAGTGGAGCCATTATGTTTTAAAGGGAAGTAGACTTGACAGTCATCCGCATGTAAAGGAAAATGAACATCATGCTTTCTTAAAGGGGACCTCAGATGTATTTTTTAAATTTTTATGGTATTTCTGTGGGATATCCAGACCCTATTCCTTCAATTTAATGCACAAAATAATTATTAGATAATCAATTATACCCTTTTTAATTCTGCCATTTTTAACTTTCGTTTTGAACGACCGGTTTCTTGAAGTCCACGCCCTTCAACGATCTGTTCACGCCCTCTGTAACAGCCAGTATCTGTAATGTGTTGTTGTTTTAAAATTAGCTCTTTTTTTATTACTCATTTGACTTACTGTTAGTGTTAGCTTAAGATAACTTACCGAAACCCGTCTGAGCGCGCCGCAGTTTGCTGCTCCTTTTAGCATTAGACCACCCGAATCCGAAGCTAATGTTAGCTTGTTCCTCTTCCGGTTTTCGCCAGCTCCGCTCGTTGCACGCGATGAGATTTTGGGAGTTATCGCTGTTCCAGTGAAGACAACACAAAGTTCACCAAGTGTCTCCCGTAAATTAATCTGTAAGGAGAAGGTCCTCTTGCTGCGAGCCTGCTGCGAGGCTGCTGCAAGGCTGTACAGTTGAAGCTCCGCTCCATCGCGCCGGAAGAGGGTCCCGTCGAACCCGGTCCTTCCGCCTGTGGTCCGCTCGTTTAATTTTTGCCGGCTGCGCGTTGGCAGCGATCGCAAATACACTAAAAATTGAACTAAAACATAAAAATAACAATTATACTTTATTTATAAAGCCATTTAAAAAAACACAGCTGCAACAAAGTGCTGTACACATGAAATTAAGAACATATAAACAAAAGATGAGATGAAATCATGAAAAACAACAGTCATGTGTTTAATACAGAAGTGGGTTGAGCCTAACCAGGGGTTGCTAGGTGAGGGGCTGGACTCAGGTTTGATGTGATTGGCTGCGGCTTGTGACGTCAATAACTGCAGGAAGTGTGAATCCTGGTGTATTTATCAAAAATAAATAAATCTACTTAGAGTAAATAAACCACTGGGTGCATTTTTTTGGCACAAGGACTGTTTTTTTATGAAGTAAATACCCAAAGTTTAGTAAAAAAACATTAAAAAGTGAATTTTGCATGTGTGGTCCCCTTTAAAATAGAACCGAGTGGCAGAAGATAAAGAGGAAAGGACCAAGAATGGATCCCTGGGGTACGCCCCAAGGGAGGGCAGCAGAAGTAGAGGTAAAATTATTATTACTGAAACTTCTATTGGAAAGGTAGGACCTAAACCACTGCAGAGCTGAGCCAGTGATGCCCATCCATTGCTCTAATCTAGCGACAAGAACGTCATGGTCGACTGTGTCAAAAGCAGCTGTTAAATCTAAAGGCATAAGTAAAACACAGTTTCCAGAATCCAGTGCTAAAATATGTCATTAAAAACCCTTAAAAGAGCAGATTCAGTGCTCTGGTACATTTTGAAACCAGACTGGAAGACCTCCAAAATTTTAAATTCATCCAAAAAGGCCTTCAGCTGGGTGTAAACAACTTTTTCCAAAATTATGGATATAAAGGGTAACTTTGAGATTGGCCTAAAGTTTAACAAAGAGGTTGGATCAAGGCCAGGTTTTTTCAACAATGGCTGCACCACAGCATGTTTAAAATTGCTTGGTACCACATTAAACATCAATCTGCTATTGATCACATTTAGGACAAAGGAGCCAACAGTAGAAAATACCTCCTTAAGAAAACAAGGAGGAACAACATCAAGGGGGGAACCTGATGGTTTCATACTGGTGACCAGTTTCTCTAGATAGGAGCGAGAAATAGGCTCCAAATGATCAAAAACCGCAGGACAGGGGTTTAATGATGTTTTGTGGGTAATATTAATTCATGAACACTGAAGATCAGTTGAACTTGTTCTTAATCTAAAGTCACACGTTGTTCATCAGTCAGATTGGGTGTTTCCTGTCAGTGTGTGTTTATGTCACAGTTAAATTATTCAGGACATAAATATGGTGCTCAACTGTTTCCAAGTATTTGTAGCAGTCCAGCTGTATCACCTATAGTGAATTCTCTACACACAATAATAATAATAATAATAATAATAATAATAATAATAATAATAATAATAATAATAATAATAATAATAATAATAATAGTTAGGTTAATAATAATAATAATAATAATAATAATAACCTAACTTATAGATAAGCTTAACTTTGCAACTACAGTATTATTTTATCAGGCATGTAGCATATTGTGCTGTTTTGACATTTTATAAAACAACTGTACAAAAAAGGTGGATTGAGAGAAAAAGGCAGTTTCAGTCTTCCGCTGTCAAAAGTCCCCTATTATACTTAAATTGCACAATGAGCAAAATGAATGTTTTGTAGCACATGCAATGTGCTTCCCCTTTGAAACCAAACCAAACCACAGCCTCAAGAAACAGCCTCCTCAGACAGACTCAGAGTGCATATTTTTCATTAAAGGATCTTTCTTGACAGGAAAATATTTCTTTTAAAAATCCATACTCATGGTGTGTGTGTGTGTGTGTGTGTATGTGTGTGTGCGTGTGCGTGTGTGTGTGTGTGTGTGTGTGTGTGTGTGTGTGTGTGTGCGTGTGTGTGTGTGTGTGTGTGTGTGTGTGTGTGTGTGTGTGTGTGCGTGTACAGCATGAAGTGTGAGCATGTTAAGCTCATCCATCCTGGAAGAGTTTACGCTGACAGGTCAGTATTCCTAATGAACCTATGGGGGGATAACACTGTGAACACTCACTCACACTCCAGTCACTGCTGTGCAAACGTCCTCTAGCGAGTTGCTGCAAATGACTCAAGGCAACATGAAACTAACAAACACTGATGTATGCCTGCTCTGCATGATGTGTATGTTTGTGCAGCTGCTAGATGGCTGCAGAGAAGTTGGTGGACAGAGCAGATGGATGCACATGTAGACTATCTTACAAACACTGAAGATAATTGCCTGCCAGGTGGTGACACTGGTATCCCTCAATCCTGTGGTGATCAATCTTAAAGGAAAAGGTAAACAATACTGTGGCTCTGTCCTTTAACTTAGTCCACTTGCCCTTGTTAAAAGTGCAGCTCCCAGAAGTGAGAAAAGATTTAAGCAGCGTAAAAATAGATATTTACTGACTAAAAACAGAATGTGCCTTTACTAAAATAATTATCAGGCATTAACAGCTTACTGTTATGAAGGACTGCTTGTTACTGACGTGTGTCACGTCAAGTCAAATTTTATTATAAAGCACATTTAAAAACAGCTGCTGTCACCAAAGTGCTTAACAATAAAAATCAATGGCAGCGATTTAATGAAAAAAAAAAACAATAATAATAATAATTTAATTACCGGTACTGTAAATGCATCAAAAGTAAAGCATGAGAACACAGAAAAATAAAACACTAAATCAAATCACACGGTGTTAAAAGTCAGTGAAAACAGATGTGTTTTTAAAAGAGATTTAAAAACAGGAAGTGCAGCAGCTTGTCTAATGTTGGTGGTCAGATTGTTCCAAAGTTCAGGGCCCGCGACTGAAAAAGCCCCATCTCCTCTGAGACTTGTGGAGAGTTGCAGCATCACCACAATATTTAGAGGCTGCAGGCCGAATCAGCAAAGGTGCTTGGGTGTCTAAATATCTGCACGTATAGATTGATCAAATAACCTGTAGACTTTTATTCAAGTAAACGTCAATATTCTGTATGTATGTTAGTGTGAACGCTTTGAGCAACAGGAAGACACATCAAGAGTAAAGCCGTGACTTTTGTTAACAGTAAACACACCAGTGAGGGCTCATTAGAGCAGCTCTTCTCTCGCTGCACTGCTCCAGTGATGGGGCTGTGATTCCAGCCATCTCTGGCATCCAGCAGAAAGCTAATTAGTGGCTAACGCTCATTAAAGTTAGGCTAGTGTGCACAGTCCCGCTCCAACACATCAGCTGTGAGTCGTCAAAGACACAGCGTGTGCTACAGTTTCTAACAGGCTCAAAAGAGTCTGAGTGTTTTGCTAAACGATAACCAGACTTTGCCTACCTTTAATGACATTATTAAACTGATTTAATGAGCTAAAACTGAATAGCTGATAACGTTATTTTTCTTCGCTTATTAAATTCTTAGACATTGTTGAAAGGTTGCAGGCTTCTGTACTGAGTTAATAATAGTAATAGTATTACCAAAAAAAAAAAAAAATTGTCTTAAAGCTCCATGAAAAGAATATTTTAAATCTTTAAAAGAAGGACTCTGGAGAAAGAATGTGGGCAAACAATGCTTTACATGTTGTACATAGCTTATTGGACAACCTCACTTTGGAGGAAAATTGTTTCATTTTCGCTAGATTAAAAAGATAGTTTGTCAGAGTGGAGATAAAACTAAAGTGGATTTTTAGATTATCACAAAATTGCATAGCAGTTCAAGCAAAAACTATATTCTGAACCATTACTTAGTTGTTATTTTAACATTACACATTAACCTACATAAAGTTGTTTGATTATTTGCTAGCAATAATACTGACAGCAGTTCAGCCTGAGACACTTCCTGCTGGAATATCACAATATTTCTGTCAGAATAACCATTTAATGTAAAAATGATAGTGGTCATGACCGCAGTAGCTTCATAACACATTTAGACTCAGATAAAGTTTGACATTATCAAACAACGACTGGGACATATTAAACCTTTGTTGGCAGAGTTTATAAGAGTTTATAATGTTGACTACAGGGGCAGTCCTAGTATTTTTGGTGCCCTGGATGAAAAAAAAAAAAACTCTGGCACCCTGAGCCTGCATCACCCAACTACCCACCCACCACTCCAGGGTGCGTGGACACATTTCAACATGCCATATCATTTATCTTACCAAGTACAATCACAGTCAGATACCCAACGCTTCTGTGAATATTTTATTCAAAAACTTGAAATTGAAGCAACTAGAATGAACATACAGAGTAAGACACAAAAATTCTGTACAGCATGAATTAAAAAATATAGAATACAAATACAAAAAATGAATATTGTAGAGAATAAATACAATTAAAATGTCATTTCTAAATTGCACCAATAGAACATTTGTGAAAAGCTGTGCACAACAATTCCACTTTAATCGAGACACAAGTTTCCCTGCAGATCTGTCAAGGAAGGTCTGAACCTTTTTGAACAAAGCAATTTACTTTATTGCACTTCAAGAAACACAAATTAAATTGCACAACTGTCATGTACAAAGTATAGTATTGCCCTTATTTAATTAAGTGAATCTGCACTATTACTTTTCAAACAATACAGATTAAACTGCTCAACAACTGCCACCTAATGTTGACCCTTCTTGCCTTCCTTGATGCAAAGTCATCAATAATGCCATTGTATGAAATCTCATAGCAAACAGCTAACAACTAAGACACAAACAAACAGGCCTACATATATATATGTCCTGTTTGCAGTGCTGGGCAGAGCTAATCCAAAAAATTAGTTCCGCTATTTCAAAAGCACAAATTTATTTATTTAGGTCCGCTATTTCAAAAGCACTAATGTCTTATGAAAATTAGGGGAAGCTAAATTCTAAACCGCTAAAGTTATGCAATATTAGCACTACACTGCCAACTAGCGGTGCATGAAGTGTTATACACCTTTATCCTACCTCTTAACACCGATTCGCTTGGGATGTCATCTCCTACAATACACCTATCGCTCCAGAAGACGACACAGGTTGTTGAATTCTGGTGATTTTCTTCTGTTGACTGTAAAAGAAAAATGTGGTTAATTTAGTCCAGAAACTGTTTTTTATTTTTTTACTAACAGAATGTAATCACAGGATGTTCATGTACTGACTAGCAGTATAACCGGTTGGAGTTATTTGAATTAATATTCAATGTTTTATAGACATAAATGTGTCAAGCTAGCTTCTATTTTTTTTCTCCCTAGTATTTTCAAAGTCAAAGTCAAAGTCAACTTTATTGTCAGAACTGCAATATGTACAGGACATACACAGGATTGAAATCGGTGCAACAGTAACCATTTAAACACTAAACAATTAATAAACAAGCATAAAATGAAATAATAAAAGTTTAGTACTGTCCTGAGTTTTTTGCATAGTAGTTTTTCATAGTAGTAAAAAAGTATAAAAAGTTTCACCAACACCAAAACACCAACATTTAATAAACATAATCATAAAATGAAATAGAGTGTAATACTGTCCTGAGTTTTTTCATAGTAGTTTTCCATAGTAGTATAAAAGTATAAAAAGTTTCACCAACACCAAAAATGAAATAGAGTGTAATACTGTCCCGAAGTATAAAGTATAAAAAGTATATCTATAAAATAAATGAAGGTTCTGGCATTTGACATTTGTAAAGAGTGACAAAGCAGCATATGGGGTTAATGTACACAGTATATGTATGAGGTAGTTGATATTGGTATAGAGACAAAGTGGCATTATGCAATAAGGCTAGTAAAAAGAATATATACTGTATATCAGCAGTAGTGTAGATATAAAAAGTCTAGATGTAAACAGTAGTAATAAATGTAAACAGTAGTAATAAATGTAAACAGTAGTAATAAATGTCAACAGTAAATGTAAACAGTAGTATGACTATAGGCAGTAATGCAAAGAGAATAATCTTCACATGAATGTGAAGAAGACAAAGGAGATGATTGTGGACTTCAGAAGGAACAAACACACCCATGCCCCACTGAAAATAGGTGGGTCTGCAGTGGAAGTGGTCTCCAGCTACAAATACTTGGGTGTACACATGAATGATAACCTCAGCTGGAGCAACAACACCACCAGCCTGATCAAGAAAGGTCATCAGAGACTCTACTTCCTCAGACGGCTGAGACGTGCTGGTCTGAGCAGCCCAGTTCTCACCTCCTTCTACAGGTGTGCAGTGGAGAGCGTCCTGTGCTCCAGCATCAACGTGTGGCATGGAGGCTGCACAGTTGAAGAGAGGAAAGCTCTACAGAGAGTGGTGAAGGCTGCACAGAAGTCTGTTGGAGTCAGTCTCCCCACCATCACAGACATTTACACCTCCAGATGCAGGAAAAGAGCCACCTGCATCATGAAAGACCTCACTCATCCAGCACACTCACTCTTTGCCCCACTCCCCTCAGGACGGAGGTTGAGGAGCATCAAGTGTAGAACCACTAGACTGAGGAACAGCTTCTACCCTGAGGCTGTTAGACTCATGAATAAATAAAAATAAAATAAAAAATAAACACTGCAAAATATCACATCATACTGATGCTGATCTGTTTTCTTGTTGCTGTGTTCATCTGTGTTCATCTGTGACCATCTGCTCATACAAACTCATGTTCGTGCTGCTGTTTATTCCCACTATATTAGGCTTAGTGTATTACTAGTTGATGTTTTTCTTAGTTAATTCTAGATGTTATTACTGTTTTTCTCTTGCATTTGTTGTTGGATGTAACTGGGACCCCGTGTACATAATCTCGTTTTCATCACATGTACCACATGCGGTGCAAATGACAATAAAGACTCTCTGACTCTTGACTCTAATACAAACATTAGTGCAAATATGAGAAGTAGTGCAAACTGAATGAGCACATGACCGTGAGTTGAGTGAATGACCCATATTGATGACACAGAGTCCAGTGTTAAAAAACTTTGTGTTGTGTGGTAATGTGTGAAAGTTTTTTTGTGATTTTGTAACACATATCATGAATACTCAAATACCACACGGCAGATATTATTCAAACTAACACAGTGTAATCACAAGATGTTCATGTACTGACTGTAACCTGTTGGAGTTATTTGAAGTAATATTCGATTTTTATAATTTATTTTCGTAGTGCAGGCACAGGTTGGAAGAAGTCAAAGTGAACCTACTTTAAATGCAGCAGATTTGACCACTACGTGACAGAACCCTCGTGCTATAAAGTCAGCTATGAAATATATTTTTATATCCGTTCATTGAGCTACATAAAGCCGCCCGCGCGCGTTGCTCATGGCGATCCTACTTTTTAAAATCCTGCAGTTTTGAGCAGTACGTGATTTTATTAAGGACACGTTCAGCTGAAGACCCATCTTTGCTATAATTTTAAAAACTTTTTTATTTACAGTGTTTATCATGTAAAGTCCTTCTGTATTTGCTCCCTCGCTTCCGTGATAATCTAACAAGCAATAAGGCTGCAGAGAAACACACTGGCTGGCTGCTAACTGAGTGGCTGCTAACTTGACCAATCATGTCTTGTCACATGATAATAGCCAATAGGGCTCCTTAGGGCGGGCCCCGCTCTTAAATCAACCAACCGGACGACTGCTCACGGACTACATCCGGTGCTGACAGGATGTAGGTCTGTTAGCAGTTGTCTGGTTGATTTAAGAGCTCGTAAATAATTTTTTTCGTTTTTACTGATAGAAAATTAGTTATTAACGGTACTGTGTTTTAAATAAAAATAGCGCAAATGCGCTTATGAATTATAAAAGTTAGTCAAACCGCTGTAACGCTGAATAATTGTTTAGGTCCGCTGTAAGCGGATTAGCGCATTAGCGCTCCCCAGCGGTCTGGCGCCCAGCTTTGCCTGTTTGTAAATGTTTCAAGCCAGGTGCTTGTTCTGCTCTTGGCGAGATGCCGCCCTGGGCAGCTGCCTATTTCGCCCATATCAGAAACGGCCACTGGTCGCACAAACTCAGTTCATTCTTAGAGCGTGGGCTTGTAGTTATCACATTTCTCTCTCAGCAGCATTCAGCTTTAAGACATCAGCCACTGTATATTTTATTTATCTCTAAAGGCTAATATCCAAACTTCATTTAATGCAACAAATATTTTATTCAATAATGGGCAAAGTCCACAAGAAATGATTCAGCCCACAAATAATTTATGACTGAGTGTTGTTTTATTTGCTCTGACAAATAGAGGTAGTTTGTTTTAAATTTTCAATGTCCTTTTCAGGGAATAATAGAAAGTTCACATGTACTACTATTTTTTTATTTTATTTTATTAATTTATTCATTTTAAATTAAAAAAACAAAACAGTTTCACATACTATATGAAAACCAAAATACATAAAATGAAAGGTAGCAGAAATAACAATCAATTCAAACAGCAATAAATAACAAAATAAAATAAATAACTCCCAATTTTCAATTTCTAAGATACATCAAATTAAACTAATTCATATGTCATTCTCTTAAACATAAACATTCTCTTAAACATAAACATTGACTTGGCTTTTTTTTTACATCATTTTCCAAACCATTCCACAATCCAATTGCTTGGATTGAAGTAGACCGTCCCTTTAAACTTGTTTTGTACTGTGGTTTTACAAAAATATCTGTTCACTTAAGATCATAGCAACTTATTATTTTAACAAAAAGCATTTGAATGTTTGAAGGTAGTGCATAGTTCTGAGCTCTATAAATTACTAACAAAATATTATAATCCACCAAATCATGAAACTTCAGTAATTTCAGTTGATTAAATAATAATAACTGTGAACACTTCAAGTTCATGTTGTTTATTTCTACCACTTTTTTCTACTCTCTGCCTGAAACATGAAGAACAGCTGCAAAAGCTAAACACCCTCTCAATTTGCTAAAAAGATCAGCAAGGAAGTAGCTTTTGCATAGATAGCATTATAGAGGAAAAACAACCGTTTCATATTAATAACTCAGCAGAGTAAGAAACCAGTAGGAGCTTTCCATTAGTGTAGGCATTAGAAACTTGAGTGCAGCTGTGCAGACCAAACTATACTCATATGTTAAACACGAGGAAGCATGCATCTTTAATCAGAAAGCCTATTCATCACACAGGTTACATCCACCGTAATGATGCGGATAGATAGCAAGATAATAAGGTAAATGAAAGGGAGAGTTGTGATAATGTCGTAGCCAGGATGCTTCATGCACTGCTGCTCTGCTGATGAATGACACAGGTCTCTCTCCGTCTGCAGATCTCCTCTGTCTACTTCCCTTCTGACAACTGCACTTCATTTGATGTTAAATAGTTTCACTTGCTCTAAAATTCAGTTCATCAAAAGCATTTAAAAAGGTTTACACGTTTGTGTCAATGTCAACAACTGTTGCTGATGAACACGCACATCCACTTTAAGACAGATGTAGTAGAGATCACATGAACCTTTTCCAACTCACCTGTTGGAGCTGGCAGATGGTGTTGCCCTGGAGAGCTGATAATAACCGAACAATGAGCAATTAAGGAGTGATAGAGAAGCTGGGGAGGGCCTAGACAGTTTATGGCAAGATTCAGCCAATTAATCAAATTTTCCACCAGGAGTCACAGACTCGATGTTGATTGCTTTCAGATGAAAAGCTTTTGATTGCCGTCATGTAATCACGTGTTAAAAGTTCCCAAAAAAAGTCTACGTCAACCAGCAGAAACATTGCATGTGCATTTATTTCAAACAAAACTCCTGAGAAAAGGAAGAGACTGATTTTTGTTCATGGAGATATGTAACGTCTGCCTTATTTATCATTCTGTGCACCGCTGAGCTCACACATCTGAAAACCTCCAAGAACTTGAGAAAATCTTGGAGTTAAGATGGTTTCTCTCTTTCTATGTCTCACACACACGCACACACACACACACACACTCAGGCACATACACTTTTTCATACATTAAACATGCACAAGCATGCATGACAGATCCACACACACACACACACGCAGGCTGACTGTGACCTACCTCCTCCATGTACAGGTTCAAAGATACCTTGCCTTCAGATGTGCTCCACCTTTCTTCATGACCTTAAGCTGTCAGGGTTATCTGCTCCAGGCACACCCCCCCCCCCCCACACACACACACACACACACTTACTCATAAACTCACGTTGTATCAAAACAGACGCACAAATGACAACAAACTAATAGTGACAACACTAAGCCCTTCACGTTGGCGTGTCATCCCATCCTGTCCTTTGCTTGACGTGTAGCTACAATCATGGCTCTGTAGATAATTCTCTGTTGCTTTATTCAAACATGTTTTTTGATTAAATGTTCTGAGATTGTTAAAATACATTTAAAAATCCAAAACGTTCATCCCTTTCCAGACGCATCTTTGACTTTACCGCTGGCGTCTTCCTCCCATTTGGTGCCTACTTAATTTGTGTAATGTTCCCTCCTTTACTCTGGCACAGACAGGAAGTAAAGGAACGTGCAGCTTTTCTGTCACATAACCTGGTAACAGCAGCCATAGCAACATGTCGCAGCCGACCACTTTGCATACAAATTATTATGAAGGAGTTCATGCATGTGTGAGTATGTGTGACAAGAGACAGCGCCAGCGTGTGCTGGTGGGTATTATACAAATTTAGTTGTGTGTCATTGTGTTTGTGTGTTCCCTGTCAGCACACATGAGTTCTTCTCAGAAGAAAAAGTACACAGGCTATTAAAACTGTGTAAGAGTGAATACAGTGTTTGGACCAAGTCTTTGTATGGACATAAATATTATGTGTTCTTTTAAATTAAATCAAATCAAATCATGTGTTCGTTTAAGTTAAACAGTTTGATAGTGTTGCCCTTTGGTGGCTTATCTATGTCTACTTTATATACTTAAATTGTAAGAAATGCATAGTTTCTGTATCTAATTAGTCCTCCGACAACTTCAGATGTAATCTATGAATATGTATTTAAAAATATATATGTATTAAGAATGATTACAGGATAGTGCAATGACTGAAAGTGTCCTGAGAACTTTTATTAAAGGCTAAAAACACAGTCTGACCACTAATTAGGTTCAAAGTAGATAACTTTGTAAATAAAGTGACCCTTCATAGCTACGGGGCAAATTAGTAAGAAGTAATAAAGTCCCATCTGTTACTGTCGGCTCACACGTCTTGAGAATGAGCTGCACGGTTGCATGCACGTGCATCTACTGTAAGTATTTTCATGCTTGTGGGTGTGTGTGATTTGCATCTGCCCATGCGTGTTTGGTTGTGTGCATAACAGCAAAGGGAGGCGGCTCTGTTTGTTAAGCAGTAGGGGGAGATTGTTTGGATCGTTTCTGCCTGGCAGCGTGCCCAACATCTGCACGCCTGTGTTGTAGCTCTGCTGCGATATCACAGTGGCACAGCCCATGATGGATTATAGTCATTGCACAGGTACCCATGCAAAACTAATGTGTATATAAGCAGGTGTTAACAGCTACATTGCTGCATATGCTTACATGGGTGTGCATGCATTTGGGGGAATCTGGTACTTGCTTACAGCTAAAATAAGGTGCACAGGTGAATGTGAATAAATACAGAGACATTTAGACAGGTAATACAGTTCATCAAAGTACTAAATATATGTATACATATGTGTGTGTGTGAGGGAGTGGTGGCGTAGAGGTTAGAGAAGGTGGGGGCGAGCTGAAAGATTTTGACAATCCTCAGCTACTTGCAGAAGAAAGCTGCCAGTATTTCATCCATATGTTCATAAATTACCAGGTTTATACGTCTTTCCCCCACACTGTAAACAATATAAATTGTAGGCTCAGGCTCAAACTATCCATCCATTCATCCTTGTGCATGCACACTTCAGGAGGGTGCTTTAGCCACAAAGACCATGCAGTTCTTGGCTTGTAGGCAGCAGGGAATTCATTTCAAATGGTTTTATTTAAATAGAACCAATTCACAATAAAAGTGATCTCAAGGCACCAACCAAAAACATTCACATACATTATAAAATTTAAAATAAGTAAAATATGTCTACTTAAGAAAACCGGCAGACCGAGTTGAATCTTCACTTGGGTGAAAACTCCTTTTAGAGTAGAAGAGTGAGGCAGTAATTTACATAAAAATGTAAAGACATTTTGCCACACTGAACTTTTCTCTCAGAACATTGTATGTTAACAGCTGAAATAATAAGACAGAAACTGTCTTTACTGCAAATGAGTGGGATTTTGTCAAATGACATGCTAAAATTAAAATGATATTTTAATAAAATATTAAACACAGCGGTCAGCACATGTGGTGCAACTGGTGCTGCTGCCTCTCAGCGAGCAGGTCCCTGGTTCAAATCCCGGTCCGAGGGCCTTTCTGGGTGGAGTTTGCATGTTCTCTCCGTGCATGCGTGGGTTTTCTCTGGGTACTCCGGTTTCCTCCCACAGACCAAAAACATGCATGTAAGTCTGATTGGTAACTCTAAATTGTCTCTAGGTGTGAAAGAGAATGTTAATGGTTGTTTGTGTCCCTGTGATGGACTTGCAACCTGTCCAGGGTGTACCCCAGTGGCTGCTGGACACCGGTGACCCCCTTGACCCAAAATGGAAGAAGCGGGTAAAGATAATGGATGGATAAAATACAGCATCAACCTCATAGAGTGTTTACAGAATCCATCTTTATTGAGCTGCTGTCACATTTCACCTTTTATATGATGAAAAAAATCAGTGACTGAGACCCACCAGTGTCCATTTTGTCTTATTAGGAAACATTAAATATGTAGGGGGAGTGGTGGTGCAGAGGTTACAGAAGATGGGCCTGTGATCGGAAGATCGTCGGTTCAACTCCACAGACTGACATCATTTCATTTACCCTTTATTTACCCAGGTTAGTCTCATTGAGCCAAGATAACTTGGCTTGGAGAATGTAGTTAAAAATGCCAAGTCAATGTTTACATTTAAGAAAATGATCAAAATGAATGTGTTAAAAATATATATATGAAATAGCGTAATGTGTATTGTATTAGTTAGAAAATTAGAAAGAGTTAGTCATTTTGTACTGTTGGTTGAAGATTATTATTGTTTAATCTGATTGTTGGAAAAAAGGGGCAGATATAATAAGATTTATTCTTCTTTCTGCTACCTTTCATTTTTTTATATTTTGTACATTATCATTTATGGGATTGTCTTGTATTGTTTCTTTTGTAAAAAAATGAACACATTTAATAAACATAAACATAACTCATTTTCA
This sequence comes from Garcialebias charrua, assembly GCA_038048925.1. NCBI lineage: Eukaryota > Metazoa > Chordata > Actinopteri > Cyprinodontiformes > Rivulidae > Garcialebias > Garcialebias charrua. The sequence goes on along the minus strand of JBBPBX010026395.1, from coordinate 3,356 downwards.
AGAGAGTCCTGTTTAGGGAGCAGATGGTGGGGGTCAAGGGCCTTGCTCATGGGCCCAGGGTGGGGCGAATGAGGGTGGAGGCAGGTGTGGGTGCTTCACCTTTTTCCACCCACTTTTTTTTATTATTTTTTATGTTGTCGGTACCGGGGCTTGAACCGGCGATCTTCCGATCACAGGCCCATCTTCTGTAACCTCTGCACCACCACTCCCCCTACATATTTAATGTTTCCTAATAAGACAAAATGGACACTGGTGGGTCTCAGTCACTGATTTTTTTCATCATATAAAAGGTGAAATGTGACAGCAGCTCAATAAAGATGGATTCTGTGATGCTGTATTTTATCCATCCATTATCTTTACCCGTTTCTTCCATTTTGGGTCACGGGGGTCACCGGTGCCCATGTCCAGCAATCACTGTGCGAGGGGCGGGGTACACCCTGAACGGGTCGCAAGTCCATCACAGGGACACATAGAGACAAACAACCATTCACTCTCTCACTCACACCTAGAGACAATTTAGAGTTACCAATCAGTCTAACATGCATGTTTTTGGTCTGTGGGAGGAAACTGGAGTACCCGGAGAAAACCAACACATGCACGGAGAGAACATGCAAACTCCACCCAGAAAAGCCCCTGGTCCGAGATTTGAACCAGGGACCTGCTCGCTGAAAGGCAGCAGCTCTACCAGTTGCGCAACCGTGCTGCCCGCTGTATTTTATATTTTATTAAAATATCATTTTAATTTTAGCATGTCATTTGACAAAATCCCAGCTGCAGTAAATGGGTGGTAAATGTGAATCACCCCCACCTGCCTCCACCCTCATTTACCTCACTCTGGGCCCTTGAGCAAGACCTCCAGATCTGCTCCACAGGGTGCCCTACATTCATTCATTCATTCATTCATTCAACCTTTATTTAGTCAGGTAAATCTTTTGAACCTCATGGGCTCATTTACATGGCAGCTCCCTGCTCCACACAGAGGGCTGTGGTTGCTCAGTGGTCTGTGGTTGCATCAGGAAGGGCTTCTGGTGTAAAAACTATTGACAAGTCATTGTGTGAGTTAGTTCACTGCAGCGACCCTTGAAGAAGGGAGCAGCCGAAAGAAGAAAAATACAAAAAGATAAAAGGAAACATTAAATATGTGTAAAAATAAAAATAACATAAATAAAAATAAAGGTGATTGATGTGTGAGCACAATGAATGGAAAAGAAGCAAGCAGATGAATAAAAACTGAAATCAGCTCACAAATACTAAATGATAGAATGAATGCACAGAGACAGACTTTGCCAACTTTTTAAAATTTTTTATCTTTGTCTTGTAAAATAATTTATCACATGACCATAAATAAGTTCATGTTGGGTTCTGAGTTTTCAATGGTGAACTAAAACCACTGATTCATGTTTACAGTGTTTGAGCTGAATGTTGATCTGGTTTATGTGCAAGATGCTCAACACAACTGAGTCAAACGCTGGGACATCTGCCAAACTATTAAGGCTTGGCCCAAATTTAGTGTCACAACAGAACATTAATTCCAAATACGGCAGCAAATGTGCAGCAGGAGGACTAAAGAAGAACTGTGTTTCAAATTCTCAGTCAAAGTCAAAGTGGTTTAGTGTTATTACAGCTGTGAATAAATCAATGCACAGCTCACTGAACCTCAGTAGCAATGAAAAAAAGAATGGTCCACAACAGCATGAGAGACTGTTAAGGTCATAAAGAAGACAATTACATCAAGTTAATGCTGTTAAAGGTGGTTCTACAAGTCACTTAATAACTGGGTTTACTCTGCTTTTCCCGCACTGATTTCTGCATTCTGGTTTCTGTTAAATAAATAATTACTGTAATATGTAAATCTGTTGTTGTTTACTCAAGGTCTTACTCAGGTAATTTTAAGCACTGGTGCAGATTTCTAATTGCCTTACAGCCTGATGGCATGATTGGATGCATCATTATCTGACGTACGGGAGCGTGTCCGTGCACACCTCTCCTCGTCATCATCAGCAACAACAAGCAGCACACAGCCAAACAGGCCAGCTGACACTCGGAGCTTTTTCTGTCAGATTTTTGTTCATTTCAGTGTGTTTGGTTCTCCCCTTGGCTCCAAGTTCACTTGGTATCAAACGCATTGGCCAACTGGCAGCGCCTGTCTAAAAAAAGGCCTTTCTCTCAGTCCGTATATTGCCATGGCGATGCACAGCTTTCATGCCAGTTCTGCCCTTTTAAGGGTTTACTTCAAAGCTGCCGCAGTGATGGAGAGGTGAGGAGTGAGCGCAGGGCTTGGTTGTACCTCCATTAAAAAATAAAAGGCTTCATTTCATAATTTATAATGAAATGATACACATTTGTGCTATTCTGGGCGCTGTTTTGCTCCGTGTGCATGAATGACTTTGTGAGTAAGGGAAAGGAGAGAATCACTACGGAACATCTTTCATATGGGAAACACATGAAGAAACAAATGTAGACATGATTATGTCCAGGAGAGGGAGTTGCTCTGCTTCCATCTACACTGCATTTAACTGCAGGTCAACAGCACCGTTGTGCAAAACTGGGGCAGCATCATCCTAAATTATGCAGATGCTGGGCCAAGTTTCAAGTCCAAATCCTTCATCTGACGTTTTCTATTGCTCAACAAACATCCCGAGGATTCTAAATTTACCACACGCCTTAAAAACAGTGCCATCTGATGTTCCAGCTTCAATTCTTTGAGGATATCTGCCACTCCATCAAGACAAGGCTGTGACATCCATCTCTTTTCACAGCAACACGAGGCATGCGCTGGATCTCTGTGAAGTGTCTCGCTACAAGGATTTGGCAAGCCCTTATCTTACTTTTGAACACAACGCTGATTAGTGCAGAGATTTCAGATGGCTTGGATAAACAACCTGAGGTGATGGGGATTAGAAACGAGCGCTTGAACAAGAAAGAGCAACAAAAAACTTATTATTATTATTAATTTTTTTATTACGAGGTCTCCAATTCTTTGGAGACTTGATGCATCAACTGAGCTTCAAGAGTTTTTGATAATCTCCACTGTCACCATGTAACATTGAGACAGGGGGAGGGGGGGCAGCAGAGTTTTTGATCAGTTTTGAAACGTTTTGATTCCCATAAAAAGTGATAGTTAAAAGACAGATGGAATCTATTTTAAGGTACTTTTTTTATATCAGTGTTGATCAGAGATTAATTCTCACTGACCTGTGATCTGTAAAGTAGAAAATCTGCATATTTCTTTCTTAAATAAGCTGTGATCTGGCTGCTGTCAAAGTATTTTACCCATTAAATGGAACGTGAAACAGTATTTTTAAAGGTTGGGAGACCATATAAAGATAATGATAAAAAAATTTTTTAGGTTAAAC
>JBBPBX010026394.1:0-31114 GCA_038048925.1 Garcialebias charrua | reverse complement strand
GTGGGTGTTTTACTTTTCACACACAATTTTTTTATGTCTGTATGGGGAGTTGAACCAACAACCTTCCAATCACAGGCCTACCTTCTCCCTTCTCTAACCTCTGCATCATCACTCCCCATATACACATCCATCCATCCAGATGGACGGACAGAGGGACAGAAACAGACAGTCAAGTTATTGATTACTATAAATTTACTACAAGCATTTAAAATATTATTCAAAATTACCTTAATACATCAAATTAATTATCAAATTTCAGAATTGTAAAACACTAATTTTAAAGGGGACCACACATACAAAATTCACTTTTTAATGTTTTTTTTACTGAACTTTGGGTATGTACTTCATAAAAAAACAGTCCTAGTGCTAAAAAAATGCACCCAGTGGTTTATTTACTCTAAGTATATTTATTTATCTTTGATAGAAACACTCCGATTGCACTTCCTGCGGTTTGTGACGTCACAAACCGTAGCCACAACCCACACCAAACCTGAGTCCAGCCCCTCAACTAGCAACCCCTGGTGCGGCTCAACCCACTTCAGTATAAAAAACGTCACCGTTGCCGAGCAGTTTTGGAGCTGACCTGGCGGTCATTTATTTATTTATTCATTTATTTAGCCCCCGGGGGGGCTATGGGCTCAGCCCTGCTCCAGCCAGCAGCACATCTTGAGTAAAACCAGAATGTTTTATTACCTTGTTTGAATGAACTCTGTCTCGTTGAAACTGTGCACACACACTCTCGCGGTTTGGACTTGTTTCTTATATGATGAAGGACTGCTTTTGCACAACTGTCAGTTTGGTTGAGCGGTTACGACACTTGAACGCCACGTAGGAGAGCGGAGATCGCATCCTGTCAACGGCATCTTTTTTTTAAAGCCTTTTGTTTCGGTGAAATCGGGGCAGTGTTGCCAGGTGTACGATAATTATCGTATTTGTACGATAATTTTGCCCTCTGTACGATGTACGATCAATAATCCCGAAAAAGGCCAAAAATACGATAATTTGAACATTCTGTGAACGTGTATAGTACAGTAGTTGTGATCGGTTTCCATCAGCCTGTCGCAACTGTCTGTCAGAGTTTTTTTGTGAACCCTGAAGGCGTCTTGAAATTCCAGCCAATCGTGCTTTTCTAAATGTGACAGAAGAGTGACGTATATGCAGAACAACGACCATGATTGGCTGAAAAGTCCGCTGCACCCGCCCCATGCGTTAGAAAAAGCAGAGCCGTGTGACACGGTCTGGAAGAAGTGATGAAAATGATAGAACGTTAAGTTGATTGTTAAATTATAATAAATAAATATATTAAGAAAACATGACAGGAAAACTGGGACATTACTGATACAGGAAGACATTTACACAACATTCATAAGGTAAGATATACAAGGAAAGCAGGAAGAAACAGGAACTTACTCGCATTAGAACAGGACACACAGACCTTAATAAATCTCTTAAAATAATTGCAAAGCATGAAACAGGACTTTTTTGTGACATGTGCACCAGCAATTTCCCTGAAACGGTTCAACATGTCTTTATGGAATGTCCAGGGTATGAAACAAAGAATGCATTTCCAAAAATAAATAAATAAAATGAATATTAAATTTACAATTAGGGATTTTTGAATGTCCAGAGGACCAGACTTAGCTTTTTTAGATTTTTCTACCTGGATTATTGAGCATGCATCAGGGTACAATTAGGGATGTTTTTAGCAGTGATATCAGTAAAGTTAAAGATCAAGTTATTATTTCCTTGAAAATACAAACTTAATAGACAGAATTTAGTTGAGTTATTAAATTAGTTTTACAGAATTATTTATTTTTATTTTTTTAATCTCCTGTCCACACTTCAGCTCGGTGGTGGTGGTTTAACCCATAGATATCATATATAACACGTTCTATATATGATATCTATGGTTTAACCCGACCGCCATGAAACAAAACAAGAAGAGTGTGGGGGTGGGGGGGCTCGGCTCATTAGTTGCCACCAGACAATAATGCGTATTAATGTCTATGGTTCCCACCAGTACTGACGCCACAAAGCTGTGAGTGCCTGTTAGACGCTATTCAACAACAGAGTGACTATAGAGCATACTTTTTATTTTGTTTATGACGGGTGTACGATAATTTCCCTCAAAATACGATAATTTTAGGGCTCTAGTACGATAATCCTACATTTCTCACCTGGCAACACTGAGTCGGGGTGAGACTAGATATATACATCGACATAATAATACTTTATAATTGTTATTTTTACGTTTTAGTTCAATTTTTTGTGTAATAGCGATCGCTCCCAACGCGCAGCCGGCAGAAAACTGTGCACACACAACACTCTCTCGCGGGGCGACAGTCTGTACCATCAAGCACCACTGATCGATATATTTTCAGATTAGCAACTTATTTATTTTAATAATACCTTTCACTTCATCAAAATCTAATCAAAACTCCAGCGTTCTAAAAGTAGGTGGTTGTATGTATTTCTTATACGATGAAGGACTGCTGTTGTTCAACTGAACCTGTAGGTCAGTGAGTTAATACACTGGTGTCGCACCCAAATGACCGGGGTTCGCGTCCCGGCCACGGCATCTTTTTTTTTTTTTCTTTCGGAGAGATCGGGCTGCAGTTAGCTGCTGGCTTTTGAGGACAGTGTGGGTCCGGTCCGGTCAGAGGTTAGGTTGCCTCATACGGATAAATTAACTGGAAACACTCTGTGAAGTTTGCGTTTGTCTGGATTGGATGTGCAACCGTGGACCAAAGCGCCGCATGCAACTAGCAGGAGCTACGCGGGCTGTTTGTTACCGAAGGAGGAGGAAGAGCTCGGATTCGGGAGGGCATGATAATAGGAGCAGCTAATGGCGGCGCACACAAACAGCTTTCAGTAAGTTATCTTTTAAGCTAGCACTAACAGTAAGTAAAACGAGTAATAAAAAAAGGCTAATTTTAAAACAACAACAGATTTGAGATACTGGCAGTTACAGAGGGCGGAGACAGAGTTTTGACGGGCGTGGACTTCAGAGCTCATTATCATAAACAGGTCGTTTAGAACGGAAGTTAGAAATGGCAGAATTAAAAAGGGTATAATTTATTATCTAAGAATTATTTTTTGTATTAAATTGAATGAACGGGGTCTGGATAGCACACAGACATACCATAAACATTTAAAAAACCAATATGTGGTCCCCTTTGGCACTTTGGCGTTGCAATACATACTTCAGTTTAATAGAATACTTTAGTATAATAGAATAAATGTTCTAACCATTAATTTCTGAAATTACAAACCCTTTTCATCTTACACAAATTCAATGTGAAATATTTAGATAAAAACAAAACTTTATCCTTTTGCCAAGTTCATAATGCAGTGCAACAAGATTATAAATATACAATCTAAACTTTCTGCCCCAGCAGATTTATGAGGAGCAGAGTGTGATGGTTTTCTAAACGTATGATCTCCCTGATCATTGGAAGTGTTGAATGCACTGAAACCACTTGCTTGATTTGCCACAACCTCAACTCTAATTGTCTCCGCTCGCAGATTGCTTGCTGAAAAATCTGCTCGTTTTTATGCGCACGTTGCCCTCCACAGATTGGGCAGGCTTTGGTGCACCATTTAATTTTCAATCAAATCTGATCCTGGTTAAGTTGCCACACTGTGCAAGAGGAAAATAGGGGTCAGATCTTTTCCTCAGTACTAATGAGAACCTTCAGTCAACACATGGCTGTCATTTTTCTCCCGTCGTCCACAGCAGATAAGAGGCACCGTGAAGGTCTGGCTGACAAGGGCTGTCCATTTTCAACCTAAAACCATCCAGCTGGGACCAAAACCAATAGAGATCCAACTTCTTTCCATATGAACAGCAGTTTAAAAATCAATCTGTCAACGACTCCAAGTTTGAACTAGCTCAAGGGACTAATTGTCTGTCTCTTAAATTAATTTCAGGCAGAATTGCTTCATTGCTCGAGAGATGTCCTCTGCATGTGATGTGATGATATGCGGCCTCATTAAGGAACCATTATATTGAATATTCAGTTCAATTCAGTTTAGTTAGTTTCTACAGCTCCAAGTCACAACAGAAGTTGTCTCAGGGCACTGAACAAAAACATTCACACACATTAAAAAAGCCAATTAGTAAAAGTTAAATATGCTTATTATTACATTTAATATGGGCACCACTAGTAAAATATGATGGATTGTGTTGAGTGAAAGCATGGCATTTGTTTTCAATGGCAATTACCAGTTGTAATTCTAAATTATACATTTATTTTATTTACTTTTTATTTTTATTTTTATGGCGATGAGCTAATGCCGCCATGAATCAAAGAGGGAGAAAGACTGCTGTAGGTTGTCAAGTTGTTCAACATTTGAACTTTAGATTTCTGACTCGGGTGAGCTGTACTGCTGGAATTTAAACCTTCTGAACGCATCGGGGTAAAAAAAATGATCAGAGCTTTAGTAACTGTCTGATTACCACATTATTAGTTTTTTTGTGAGGGAAAAAAAAGGATGAAGAAAACTGTAGCAGTCAGCAGAGCATCGGTGCTCTCATCCATCTGGCTTTGACAGTTCATTTTAAACAGCCTATGGTCACAGAACACAACCGGTTTGAAACGACTTTCATATTGGACTTTTATGCAGCAGCTATGAAAACCTTTCAGTAAAGATGCTGCACAAACTGTGTGCTAAATGGAAACAATTACTCAATTATAGGCCAACAGCTTCAGCGGTTTGGTCTATTAGTAAAAAAAAAATAATAATAATAATAATAAATCTTATAGAAAATTGTCTATCATTACAACATATCGCCTGTGGGCTTGAGGTCAACTAATACATTATTACCGTTTGTCCTCAAGTCCAAATACAAATGCTTGAGTGTCCGCCAGTTCTTTTGGGTCACGGTATCCAGACTGGAAAAAACTACCTCATGACTCACATTCCATAACTGACCTTTTTAAATATAATCTTAAAACAATTTTGTATTACTTTTATTTAGTTTTTAACTTTGGCACTGCAAAGCTCTTTGTGCACTGTTTGACTACTGTAAGTGGCTCTATACAAAGATGCTTGAAAGTTTGTGAACTCTATAGAATGTTTTATATGTCTGCATAAATATGATCTAAAGCATCATCAGATGTTTACATAAGTCCTAAAAGTAGATCAAGAGAATTCAGTTAAACAAATGAAACAAAATAGTCATACTTGGTCATTTATTTATTGAGGAAAACGATCCAATATCACATACAGTATTTGTTTCCAATGTTGGTAGTAATGTTTGCCTCCTTTCTCCTTATCTCACTATTTTTGTTCATGCTTTGCTCATCAATCATGCAGGTTCACTCAGAGAAACTGAGTAAGGGTTTTAATGATTAAAACAGGTGATGCAGCACCGCCCCACTAGATTGTGTGTAAGTATGGACACACTTTAGTAGGCTGCATGTATGAAACATACATTTAGCTTTTTCTCCTTGATTTATTACGCTGACTGCAGTCATGCGTTTTCAATTTGGCCACTGCTCCAGTTGCAGATCTCTTACTGTGTTTTGTAAAGCTAAGAAATATTGGCCAAGTTTGAAAGCTTTATTTGCAAACGCTGGGCAAAAATGCATGGATAGTCTACCTTGAGTATTAGTTAAATGATAATTTAGCAGTACCCTATTGGCATTTTGTAATTAGCCCTAAATAAGGACATCAATCTCAGCTTGCTTTACTCAACATAGAAGAGTGAGAAAACAGGCAAGTCTAATTTCATAACAATTTATTGATCATTTACTGAAATAATTGCTGAATTAACTGACTAAAAAACAGACGGTTATCTGTAATGTCAGACACCACCTTGGATTCAGCAAGAAAAAAAGCTGACTTTTTAAAATGGTAAATTAAAAAAAATCTGTTATTAAACACTAAAGAAGGAAGTCACATAAAGTGACAATGGTGGGGGGGAAATGATGTGGTCTGATAATGAGAATTTATATCTGCATCGTTATATAAATTAAACTAATTAGTTGGAGGACAAATAATCAAGTGACACATTTAAAATGCCACTGAGGGCACATCCAGTTTTACTCACTAATGCCTGAAATCAAATTACATCTAGCATTGGATTGTAAACTCTATTACATTTGCTCATTTATACAGTTCTTCTCAATGCCATAGTCCTTATTATACATATTAACATGATTAGTGTTTGTTAAACCCAGAGTAAGCAAGCCGACAACGAAAATACTCCACTCAGGTAGGTAACACGGTAAGTGCTTTACAGTATTTACAAGCTATGCGGTTCACACTGGATGGATCTGTAGAAGAACAAAGAAAGTGAGTATTTGGTTCCAATGGAGTAGTTGCAATGTACAGTAGTTGTTTTTGATCAGGATATGTCTTTTAACCCTTTAGTATCTTTGAAAAGACTTAGGAGAGATCATATTACTCCAGTTTTCGCTTCTCTCCATTGGCTCTCTATCAAATTCAATACAAAGCTCTCAACAACCCAGCTCCATCTTACATTACAGATCTTATTGTTGAGGTTGCAGGTTCGAGCCCAGGTTGCATCGGGAAGGGCATCCAGTGTAAAATGGTAAATGGACTGCACTTATATAGCACCTTTCTATCTTATCAGTATACTCAGAGATTTACACCACAATCCATACCATAATTTATCAATTTATACAGCACCCTACTATAGCTATACAAAGAATAATCAGTGCTTTGTCACATTCATATACCAATGAGACACACATCGGAGGCAATGAGAGGTTCAGTGTCTTGCCCAGGGGCACTTCAGCATGTGACTAGGGATGGGAACCGAGAACCGGTTCTGTTAGAGAACCGGTTCTTAAAAGTCCAATTCCATGGAATTGTAGGATGCTCGAATCGATAAATGACATCGATAAAGGCATCGATATTGATAATTTCTTATCAATTCCCATCCCTACATGTGACTGCTGTTGAACCCCCAAATCTCTCATTGGAGAATGACTGCTCTAATCACTCAGTAGCTATGCTTACATGGACATAAATAATCAGATTAAATGGCCATTCATAATAAAAATGCATCATCAAAGTCAAAGTCAAAGTCAACTTTATTGTCAGAACTGCAATATGTACAGGACATACACAGGATTGAAATTGCGTTTCTCTCAGTCCCTCGGTGCAACAGTAACCATCTAAACACTAAACACTAAAACATTTAATAAACATAAGCATAAAATAGTAAAAGTGTAACACTGTCCTGAGTTTTTCATAGTAGTATAAAAGTATGAAAATTTACACCAACACTGAAACACCAAACACCCCTAAAACACCAAACACCCAATGAACATAAGCATAAAATGAAATAATAAAAGTGTAATACTGTCCTGAGTTTTTCATAGTAGTATAAAAAGTATATCTATAAAATAAACTGAAGGTTCTAGCATTGACATTTGCAAAGAGTGGCACAGCAGCATATGAGTTAATGTACACAGTATATGTATGAGGTAGTTGATGTTGGTATAGAGGCAAAGTGGCATATGCAGTAAGGCACATAAGGCACATTTGGCATCCTTAGATAAGGCTAGTCAGAGAATACTGTATATGTATCAGCAGTAGTGTAGATATAAAAGTAGTGTAAATGTAAACAGTAGTAATAAATGTAAAACAGTAGTAATAAATGTAAACCGTATTAATAAATGTAAACAGTGAATGTAAACAGTAGTAAGACTATAGGCAGTAATGTAATACAAACATTAGTGCAAATATGAGAAGTAGTGCAAACTGAATGAGCACATGACCGAGAGTTTAGTGAATAACCCGTTTGATGACACAGGGTCCAGTGTTAAAAACTTTGTGTTGAGTGGTAATGTGTGAGAAAGTTTTTTGTGTTAAGGCAGTTCAAATGGGAGGGGAGGCAGAGCAGGCAGAGTGTTTAGCATTCTGACTGCCTGATGAACAGAGCTGTCTCTCAGTCTGCTGGTACGAGCCTGGAGACTCCTCAGTCTCCTCCCTGATGGTAGATCATGTAAACATTCCATTGCGATTTTTCTTTGTTGATTCCGCTCAATCTGAAATAATTTGTAATCAGAATGAGATGGGTGGTTTATGCCGATTCATAAACCAAACAGTGTGCATGTAAACAATCTGTTCATTTTTTTCCAATCATGAAAAACTGACCTAACTGCACATGTGTGACCTATGTCTATTCCACATCTTTCTGCCTGGCTAATACTAATAAAATTAGCATGTAGAGGAAGCAAAACGAGTCGGTGAGCAACACAACATTTCTACAAAAAACTTTGAAAGAGCTCAAAATTATCTGTATTACCTGCAGCTCAATCAGGGAGTGCATTAACATCTGCACCGTCATTCAAATCTGTTGCAGGTCCATTGTGGGCGCTCAGGTTTGTTTACATTCATCCCGGAAGTAAACTGGAAGTAAACCGGAAGTAGAGCTTTGTCTTCAGTGGTCTTTTAAAGCCGAGTTCACCAAGTACTTCTATTTAGAATAAAAACCTGCTGCATGTAAACGCTCATCATGTACAGATTGTGACCATGTACATTCAAATTTAATCTGAAAATATTTCAACCTGGTCAAAAATGTTGAGCATGCAATCATAGCTAGTCACAGCTGCCCCAATTAATAAAACAATTGCCAGTGTTTCCCGTATCATTATACAAGCAGGGCTCCCCACCCTGTCAACGGAACCAAGTGCCGTCTACCAAACCAAACTGCGCATACCCCTCTACCCCACCCGTTGGCACTGGCATAGCACTAAGCTGGTGGTGTGCAATACAGGCGCTCTAGCTAAAAAGCTAAATGCAGCGCTCACACTGCATCTTCCCTCATGCTGAAACCCCACCCATATTAAAGCTGTTGGTACAAACAGTACGCAGCCCAGATGTGTCAGTCTGTGTGTTCCCACCCGAAAATGGTGGGTCCAAACAATATGCAGCTTAGATGTCTCCATTTGTCGTCTTGTGTCACCCCCGTAAACAAAAATCACGCAGGAGAGGAGAGCCCTGATATGACAAGTCATCTAGGGGAAACACTGATTGCCAGATCTGTCATGCAAGTTTGCTTGCAGTGACAAATCCAAGAAGAAGGGAGCAGCTGAAATAAACTTAGTTAGTTAAAATGATGGAATCACTTTCTGACACTGGTTAGCCAATAACAAAACCCATGGTGATGTGAAACCAAGGACAGCTAGGAGTGTATAAAGGCTGCAAGCTGGGACTGGATATTGCACTTGTTCCAGACACAGGTGGAACATGCTAACACAAACTCTTGACACCAGAAGTGTTGTTTGGCAAAAGTATCATGGGTATCTGGGTGACAAGGAAACTTTGAGGTGTGGATCCATTCCAACACTTTAACTCTATAAACTTCAGAAACAAACCTCCTTTCCGGGGGACGAGTGCCAGGGTCAGGTTTGTCTCATAGAGCCTCTTAGATATTCATTCAACCTTTATTTAGGCAGGTTAATCTCATTGAGCCTCGAGGACTCATTTACAAGAGACACCTGTCTACAAACTAAAGAATGATGACAACATCAACAGTAGAATTTCCTTAAACAATCAACAATAGACAAACATAAGAGAGAAATACAGATTGTTTTAACAAGTTGAAACAAAGATATCAAAGTAGCAAAACAGACAGATTATAAGGCAAATGTAGAAAATCAAAAACAGGAACATGTCTGCATTGGTTTTTGCCAGGATTCCAACAGATTCAGCCATTTAGGGAGGTCAAAGCCGAGAGCTTCAGATCTTTTTGTAAGATATTACGTTTTGATAGACCATGTAATCACTCCCACAGTGCAGGCAGGAGGCATGATACTTTCCTCTGTCTTGGAACGGTCTGAGGAGGATAACAGACTGGATAGAGCATCAGGCTTTATGTTTCTGGAACCAGGTCTGACAATTATGGTAAAATTAAACTGGGAAAAAACAATGATAAACGTGCTTGCCTGGAATTAAACCTCTTAGCACTCTGAATGTAAGCTATATTATTATGGTCAGTCCAAATAATGAAGAGTAACTCAAATTCCTGGATCTAACCTATGTCTCCACTCATCAAGTGCAAGTTTAATGGCTAAAAGTTCTCTGTTACCAAAGTCATAATTCTGGTCAGCAGGGATTAATCAGTGAGAGAAGGCACAGGGTTGGCTCTTGTCATCCATTGACTTCTGAGATAAGACGGCTCCCACTCCAGAATCTGAGGCATCAACCTCTAGGATAAATTGTCTCTCTTGGTGTCTGGATTAATTGATATAGTTGCAGAAGTAAATATTCTCTTTAAGTCATGAAATTCCTGCATAGGCTTTGGGAGTCCATGTGAATGAGGTTGATGTATCAGAGTTGAGTGAGAGGTGCTGCTACATGACTATAGCTCTGTATGAACTGCATGAAGAAGTTGGTAAACCCTATAATTGTCAAAGCCCTTTCCTCTCCTCTGATACTGTGACACTCCGTCACAGCCTTGATCTTATTAAGGGTCTGTTCTTACTTGCCCATTCTCACAGATAAAACCCAGAAAGTAGATGAAATATGAAATTCACATTATTCTGTTTTGACAAATAGCTGAGATTCCAGGAGGCACTGAAAACTGCTTGGACATGAGTAACATGTTGCTGTGGATTCTTAGAATAAATTATTACCGTATATCATCTAAGTAGACAAACACAAAGACATTCAGGAAGTCATGAAGGACATACCTGTAATTTAGAGAGTCTGGAAAACAGTGAGTGCCCCATAAGACAAGACCAGATACTCAAGAGTCCAAGCATTGTCCTAAAAACAGTCCTCCGTTCATCACATTCTCGGATTCTGACTAGGTGGTAGACATTATGTAGCCCAGCCTTAGAAAAATGGTGGCTGAATGGAGTCGTTTGTGAACAGAATTCATTCGGTAATAGATACAGTAGTTGTTTATAATGGTTATCTGGTTGAGGCCCCAGTAGTCAATATAAAGTCGTAATGTATTGTCCTTTTTAGTCACAAAGAAAAAATCTGGCCCCCACAGGAAATGTGGAAGTGTAGTGATACACCTAGCCTCTGATATTTCTGTCTTGACCTTCAAGTACACCTCTCCACATCTCTCTGAAACTCTAAGTGTTACACCTTCTTGAAGCCCTCAAGGAGACAAATTGACACTTATATTTTGGTTAACAATTATTATGAATTAATGGACACTAATTAATCAGATTGAACTTTCTCTTTAATGTGTGTTAATTCAGAATTGATCTACAGTATATTTTTGTCATTTTTAATGATGATCTGTTACTTGCATGACTGTGACCTTCTGCTGGTTTTATTTCTGCAAAAGCAAGCAAGACTCTGTCGCTAAGGCAGAAGTCAGGGTAAGAGCTGTTCTCTTGCAGCTTCTTTTGTGTTGTCTATGAAGTTAGACATAACATTTTCTGTGCTCACCAGCAGGCCACCTGGCTGTTTATGTAAACAGTTTTCCTGCTGTCCGTCAAGAGACTTTCTGCCTATGGGATCATACTTCCATCTTTTATTTTGTTAACCAGCCTGTAGCCGTTGAGGAGGTGGGGAGACCCCACCTCCCCCATATAATGGGCACTTCCTATTTGGAAGTTAGAGTTTGGAGGAGAACGAAGAGTCAACCTGCTCTCCTCTCTGAAAGCTGGAGACGTCCCGGTCAGGTGTCAACGACCCACGTCTCAGCGGGGATCATAGTAAAGCCTTACTTTGATCCATTCACTCTCCTTTCTGAAGAATTTGTTTTCTAAAGTTTTATTTTGAAAGTCAGTCTGTGCGCTCGACCGTTGGTCCCTGCCGAGGGAGGCGAGTTCCTCGTATCGTGAATCAGCACTCACGCTGAAGTCCAACTGGACGGCCACTGGACAAACCCATCCACGTGTGTGTCCACAAACTTCTCCACTCTTGTCTCCAAGAGACGAACCTCCAACAGGTAAAGAGCCGTGGTGTGTTTGAACGTGCGGGAGCCCAGCCAGTCTGCTCGTGTGGGGGAAACGGTGTCACCCAGTCTGGTTCAAAGTAAACAACTTTAGCTTAACTTAGCTCCAGAACTCCTTCCTCCTATTTCTTATTTTTCATAAGCTATTAATCTGTCAAGTAATGTGCCAACAGTTAAGTTTTAATTGTCTGTTTGTTTTAATTTGAATTCTTGTCAACGTAGTTATTAAATCAGAGCTAATATCGATACAAATGTTTAATGTAATTCTTGTGATAGTTTCAATAAAAGGTCTATTTTTTGGTAGACCAACATAAATTGAAGTCTAAGCGTGAAATTACATTTCTGATTAATCACAGTAAAAACAATTTAGTATCGGAAAAAGGAAGAACTCGCACTTTGGTGGCAGTTTGTGCAAGATTAAAGTCTGCTAAACTGCGCATCCAATAATGGTGGCTCAGTAAGTGTTTAAATACCTTACTATACATCATTATTATTCAATTACAGAAGGACAGATTAAACCAGGGCCAAGGGATTCTTCAATTTAATTGTGTATGGTGTCCTTCTTGAGCCAGAGAATGGCACCTGGGAGAAGATCAAGAGCACAACCATTAGGTCTATGTGGTAGTAGAGAAGTAGCCTGCTGTTTGTTGAAAACTGGAGCTAAATCATGATAAATTATGGGTATCCCTGAGATGACCTGTTGTGACTTGGCACTATATAAATAAACTGAATTTTATTGAATTGTATCTTGGAGAGATCGATTTTCTCCAGGGTCTTAGTACTCTTACTAGAAGGGGTTACAACTGAACGTAAACATATTTCAGAGCAACACCTCTCTATCCATCAAGACGTTTCTCCATCCATCCATCCATTTTCATCTGCTTATCCGGGGTCGGGTCGCGGGGATAGCAGCCTAAGTTTCTCCATCCCATTAATTAATGGATTCTGTCTCCTGAGCCAATGGTAACCAAAAATAAACTGAAGGGTAGGAAAATCAAAGATAAGGAACTCATCCTCCTCATGGGGGTTTCTGGAAATGAGGAAATGGAATGTGGAGATCTTGTGTGTAACTGAGGTTAGTGTCTGACCTGTAAGGGAACTGTTAAAGGTTAAGTTGGTCTTTGCACAGGAGTCTGTTACTGGCTGACTAGGTCACTGCTCAAGAGGTTCTGTTCAGTGCCCAAATCCACAAGAGCTAACACAGTAAAGTTTATCTGGCTGAAATAAATCAAGCCAGGAACCAAGAGAGACTGTAGAACTTCCCACCAGTGTCTCCTGAGCTACTGGTGGAAATAACTTTTTTAATGATCTGGGCAGTTTGCAATATAATGTCCGGTTTTGCCACAGCTGAATTCCTTTACTTCCATACACCACTGTTTCTCCTCGGGGGTAAGAAAGGTGCATCCGACCTGCATCGGTTCAAGATTTGGCTCTGGTGTGCAATATGTAGGTGAATTGTACAGAGAAGGTAGTGGAAATTATCAGAATCCTGAAGTTTGGTGGTACTTGAACTTGAAGTTCCATTCCTGTTGTCTCTCCCGGATGTGGATGTAAATGTGGATGTCAAGGTTAATCATTTCATCAAAATCCTTATACATCTCCCTGGTGAATTGTTGATCCTTAACTTGATCATTAAAGGAGCTGTATGTAACTTTTCTAACAATATATTTTTAACATATTTCTTCACTCTGTCACTACCTCCTGACATACTGATTTTAGACAAGTAATCTCTGAAAAAAACTATTGTCCCCTTGCTTCTCTAAAAGCATTTCTAAAAAGCCACAGTGACACGCCGTTAACCAGCCAATAAAAACAGAGTTTGTAACCAGCCAATAAAAACAGAGCTTGAATTTGAATCAGCCAATAAAAACAGAGCTTGAATTTGAATTTCAGCAGAGCAAGGGTAACAGAGCCATATATGGCTCTGAGGGGGAGGGACCAGAAACGTGTCTCTGTTCAAAAATGTCCTAAGTTCCAGCGTGTTCCAGAAATTACATACTGAACCTTTAAGATAATTAACAAATGTACCTTGTAAAGCCTTTCACCCCAGGAAGAACCCTCTACCATGATCCATAATTGGAAGGAATGTTCTGAAACAGAATGTCTGCCTTGATAATGATAACAGTTTGGTTGCCTCCCCCTGATGGAGAGGATGATAAAATAAACTTTAAGAAAATCATTAAGATTTTTTTGCATTTCCACAGGGTGAGAGTTAAGGCAGGAGTGTGACTACTAAAGATAATATACTTTAAGAACACTGACACTATATGCCATCTTAGATGAATCAGAAACACAGGTGTTAGGAGCCCAATTAAAGGCTACGTTGTAGGATAAATCCTCCACAATGATAATAATTACCTTAAAAAACTCAGACAACTGTTTGTATATTTACGTATTAGTATATTGTTTAATCTTTTTTAGCTCTGTTGATCCAACATTGATTGTCTGACACTGGTCAGATATCTCATACTGCATGGTCAATACTGTACAAGGTGCAAAGGAGGAGAAAGTAGGTAGCCTGACAGGACAAGATGCGTGAGAAAGGCTGATTACGGCTGTCACAATATAATTGATCCTGAAGACTTATTCTGTGACTGCAGTGAAGCAAATGCTTTAACATGAATTTACCTGCAAGTTGTTTTTGCAATGTTAATGTATGCCAACTCGTGGTTATTTTTATATATTTTTTATTTATTTTACTTCATCAAGTGTGCTGGGAAATGTAAAATAGTTTCTTCATTTTGTAATGCTGCATCTTTTGTTTCTAAAGATTTAATTGGTGAAAGAAAACATGTTCTCTAATGAGATGTGATGCTTGTTTTTAATCTGTTTTGGTTGTAGAATCTGTTCCAAACACAGTCGGTGTCGACAAACACAGACGAGCATAAACATATAGATCCAACAACCATCCCTTGTATCCAGTGAAATTTTCAAAGTTAAGTAAGTAGTAAAAACATTCTGCATCAGCGCAGAGGAAAAGGCTTTTGAATCTTCTGCATGTGCTCTTTGAGTATTTTGCTGCTATTCCCTTTTCCCTGAACGGAACAAGAATATCAGGAGCTGTTGTTTCACTGATGTCTTGCATCGCAGAAGGGAAAACAGCCTCGTTTCCAGGGACCAAGAATAATTGCTGTGTTTATACAGTCTATGGTGGAAAGCAGTCAACGTTCTCTAGGGAAATACGAACACTACAGCTCCACCACCTGCTCCCGCCTTTAAACTGAGCAGCGTTTTCCACAAAGAGCAATACGACTCATTTCAAATTGTGTCCTTACCATTTCCTGTCGAACTGACGGCTTTGACAAAAACCAGCTGTTTGCCTATAAATTACAAGTGAACATGTTGTGTGTTCTGCAACGTTTCCGATGCCATGTCAAAGCATACAGCACGTCTTTGTACTTTAAAATAATTATGAAGAGATGCAGTGAATGATTCACGATTAACGGCGTCAATGTTGCCAATTTAGTGACTTGGTTTTTATATTTAGCAAGTACAGTATTCAGACCACCCTGGGGACTCTTAAAAATATTTTAAAAAGCAACATACTGTAATTGTCTGGTGTTGGAGGCTTTTTGGAGAATTATGTGAAAACAAATATTTCACATGTGAACAAACCAGCTGGCTGAGGCTGACAGGTTTGTTGTTCTAAAATTTCTAAATGTGTTTAATGTGGGTTTTATTATCCACTTATTGTCTCTCACAATATTTGTACTTTCTCCTACAGTGTTTCTCACATGCACGCAGCCAGTTATGCAAACTAAATAATGACATAGTGGCTTTTAGGGAAGCCAATGGTTTTGTAAAGCGTTCACACTAGAGACATGTTCTTACTAAGATGCTGCTTTAAATACAGTATGTTGTATTAAAACCTTATGGATTCAAACACAAATAACATTATAGATGCTAAAGTGGGCTCTCAGCCATGTGCATCTATAAAGACTGTTGGACTACAAAAACTCTTTAAAGCAGGGGTGTTCAGACTTTTTCAGCATGTGAGCTACTTTTGAAATGATCAAGTCAAAGTGATCTACCTACTATAAGGCTTTTCCCTTTTCAGAGGTCACCACAGCGAGTCATCCTCCTCCACCTCACTCTGTCCTCTGCATCCTCTGTCCTCACTCCAACTACCTCCATGTCCTCTCTAACTGCATCCATATGTCTCCTCTTTGTCTTTTTCCTGGCAGCTGCATTTCTAACATCCTTCTACCAATATCCCCACTGTCCCTCCTCTGGACATGTCCAAACCATCTCAGTCTGGCCTCCATAACTTTATCTCCCAGTTGTTCAACACTACTTTACACGAGAACAACCTGTGGAAACATTAGTGATTTTTCAATGTTTATTGGGGGTAATAAACAAAAAATAAGCTGGTTTACATAAAAAATGCTGTAGCTTCCATGTCAGTCGGGTTGCCAGATAAGAAATTATGAACTATAGTACTGTGGCTTCAAAATGATAGTATTTTGACCTAAACTGTTGTGTTTGCTGAGTAAAGATGTTCTAAGATTCAATTCAATTCAGTTTATTTATATAGCGTCAATTCACAAAAGAAGTCATCTCAGGGCACTGAACAGAAACATTTATACAAATAATAATTAATAATAATAATAATAATAATAATAATAATAATAATAATAATAATAATAATAATAATAATGAATTCAATTTATAACGCACTTTTCATTAGTGAAAATCTCAAAGTGCTACACACATTGAATGCTACACACATTCATACACCGGTAGCGGCAGACTACCATGCAAGGTGCTTTCCAGTCCTACCGGGAGCAACTCGGGGTTAAGTGTCTTGCCCAAGGACACAACGACACATGGTGTGGGGAACCGGGATTCGAACCGCCAACCTTCCGATCGGGGGACGACTGCCATTACCACTACGCCACGGCCGTAGTGGTAATCGGTAATTTAACCGAAAGACACATTCATAGATAAAATAATAATTTAACACTATTTGTCTGAGAAGCAGACTGCTTTGAATTTAACTCCAGAAGAACTCCAGAAGAACTCTCATCTTGAGCAAGATGAAGTTTGTGTTGTTTCTTGAACATGTGCACAGAAAAGAGGTGGTAAATAAGGCATTTTTTAAATGTATCTGGCAACCCTGGGCTCAGCTGCATTCATTGTGCATGCAGCGACTGCATGATCACAGTTATGTCCAAACTGGTGAATAACGTCTCTTTAGACCCTGGATTTTATTAGTTTTGCTCTTGCATGCTGAAAAAGGGTGAGTAGCAGAAAAACACTCAGCTCTCTGACATTATTTAAACCTGTTGTTAGTGCAGAAAAACTTTGGACTGCAGCCGTCTGTATGTGCAACTTCGCACAGGGAGAATTTCACACCTTCGGGGGTGGGGGAGCGGGGATGGGGTTTCCCCGAAAATCTCTCAGACCTGGTTTGAGAGAATGAGGGCTGTGAATGGCTGCCCTGTATGTCAATCAAGTGACGGGATGTTTGATAGGCCGACCAATATTTTTTTAATGTCTCGCTGCGATCTACCAGTAGATCGCAATCGACGTAATGAGCACCCCGGCTTTAAAAGCTGTGTCTGCCACAGCAGAAGTTGACACCAGATCAAATTGATTAATTCACAGAGTCAACAGAACTTCACCAACTTCACAGTCTGGTAGAAAACTGGACACATGATTCTGGAGAACAGCCACATGACTTCTTACCTTTGTAGAAGCACTCCTCGCTGTGCATGATGGTAATCCTTTGTCCACTGAAGCAGGAGGCCCGATGGAGCTCACAGTGGTTCTGGTACAGCCTCCCATCAGAACCACACACGGGTTTATAGTGGGGTTTACAGTGATCCAAGCACCTGCACTCCCCTTGGTCAGCCCCATGGTTGACCACACAATGGCGTCCCAAACCACAGTACTTGTGTTCGCATGGATCGGGGAAGCTGGTATGTCCTATAAACCCTACAGAGGGAGAAAAAAGAGAACATTGTTGTTCTTGTGTTGTTATTTTTACTATTGCTGCTGTTATTTGTTGGTTTGTTCATGTTTTAATCTAAATTAAAGTCTGTGTGCATTTAGTAAAATGGGTGTACAGTAAATTTTAAACATTTCAAATGAATTAAGGATGTTTTTTTTTAATCCAAAAATGAATTATGTATATTTCCAAAATCTAAATGTTTAGATGTCTGAAAGTGCAGGTGAAATTCATAATAAAACGTTCACAAAAATGCTCAACATTATTATATTTAATATTGGCAAATGAAAAAAATGAATAAGCAACACTGCAAGCACTTTTAAACCACATTCAAATAACTTCATGAAAAAAGTTTATAAGCTAACATAATTATTTTTAATTAGAAAGTACTACAAAGTACAATTACATGAGCTCCAAATCATCCATCAATTATCTTTACCAGCTTCTTCAATTTTTGGGTCACGCCCGTCACGGGTGTCACCAATGCCCATGTCCAGAAATCACTGTGCAAGGGACGGGGTACACCCTGGATGGGTCGCAAGTCCATCACAGGGACACATAGAGACAAACAACCATTCTATCTCTGTCTCTCTCACCTATTTATTCTTCAATCTGGATATATTCCATATTACATTATATATTGCAATGCTATTTTCACAATAGTCTGGAAAATATTAACTAACCAAGTTTTTGTGAAATAAGATTTTATTATGTCATTTTATCTTGCAAAAGTTAGAGCCAGTTGTGTAGAATTAAAAACTGACTTTAGGCTCAATATAAGCGAATAATTCTGCTTTACAATACAACCCTGAGGCCTTGGTTTTTATACATACTCAGATAATCAACTTGTGCTTTAAATAAAAAGCTCTCAACTGTATCAATCAAAAGGTAATGAAACAAAGATAAAGTGTAGATTTAAATTGTTCACACATTTGTATGTTATGCAATTAAGCACTTCAGAATGAAGGACGTGGGTAGAAGTAGCTGGTGCTATACATCAGCCATCATGTCTTGAATCAAAGAGACCAAAACAGATCAAAACAGTGAGCGAAGCCTTGAAGAGGATTCAGTTCACAGGATGAAGAGCAGAAACAGAGACGAAACAGCACCGCAGATCAATGTAGGGATTTTCATTAACAAAGAGTTCAACATGAAGTTCTTTTAGAATTAATTTTCTATAGGACTCTGATGAGTTCTGATGTTTTGACCTAAACAAACAATACGGTAATAAATCCTGAAAAGACACAGATGAATCTCTACACTGTAAGCCATGACTATGTGGCCCTGAAGTGCAAACCACAACTACAAATTAAAACACATTGACGTTTGAAATTCAAGGTCATTCAACACTTGTTCTTGTCAAGGGCGGACGTCTCCTCACGGTCTCCGCTTTGCTTTTGCTTTGTCTTGTCTGTGAAACTGTCTGAGAGCCTCTCTTCTTCAAAATCTTCAGAATCATAATTATGGACTTCAATTTGGTCAGTAGGTCCCTCAACACAACTGATAACATTTCTTCAAAAAGAAGACAGGCTGTAGGTGAGACAATTTGCCCTGGGGCCCCTGCTGTTTTCCCTTTACATGCTGCCTTTAGGTCAAATTATTAATCAGTTCAACATTTCTTTTCACTGTTATGCCGACGATACACAGCTTTACATCAGGACTGGAGCATCCTCATCTTCCACCTTGTCATCTCCATCTTCACTCACTGCCCTCTCTGCCTGCCTGGAGGCAATTAGGGCATGGATGAATCAGAACTTTCTTCAATTAAACTGCTCCAAGACTGAGGCCATACTGATTGGCACCCCTCACCAGGTACAAACATCTCCTATAACAAGACTTTCCTTTTCTGGACAAGACATCCCCCTCTCCACCTCTGTTACTAATCTTGGAATAAAAATGGACTCCAATCTTACATTTGAAAATCACATTAAGCATCTGTTTAAAACTTGCTTCTTCCATCTTCGAAACATCTCCAGACTTCGCCCATCCCTAACTTTTTCCGATGCTGAGAAGCTCGTCCATGCTTTTGTCTCCTCCAGGCTCGACTACTGCAACTCCCTGTTTATTGGAATCCCTGGCAAAAACCTTCAGAAACTTCAATATATTCAAAACAGTGCAGCAAGGATCTTGTTGAGAGTTCGTAAATTTGAACATATTACGCCCATTCTCCATAACCTTCATTGGCTTCCTGTCGCCTACAGAATTCAGTACAAAACTGCTCTCATTACACATCAATGCTTACACGGAACTTCACCAGATTATCTGAAGGATATTCTCATTCCATACTCATCCACCCGTTCGCTGCGGTCACAGAACAGCAATCTCCTTCACATTCCGAGAACCAAATTAAGGACCATGGGAGACCGGGCTTTCAGTGTGGCTGCCCCCCGCCTGTGGAACTCTCTTCCTGAATGTCTAAGAGCCCCACAGTCTGTGGTTGACTTTAAGAGCGACTTGAAGACCTTTCTTTTCGACCAAGCATACTCTACCTCCTCATGATTCTACTTTTGATCTTAGCTGATATTGTTATTGATTTTAATTGTTTTATTATTTGTTTTATTGTAATTTAATTCTGTTGCTCCTTGTAGCACTTTGAGATTTTCATTAATGAAAAGTGCGTTATAAATTGAATTCATTATTATTATTATTATTGTTGTCATGCACACAGCTGGATGTCTCATCGACTTGGAAGACTTGATGATATGTCTATCTCTGCTGTCATCTGTGGATCTTAAAGACACATATTTAATTGGATTTATGATAACTGGTTCCTGCTTTTTGGATTCGGCTGGTTCCTGGTCTATCAACACACAAGGAAGACGTCAGCGGCTAATCTGGACCTGGTCAGGCTGCCTGCCTTACATGATGGCTTGGTTCATGTCTCGAGAAACCAGACTTTTGGCTGAATGGATTAGATCTTGGGGATTTTCTCAGGCACGTTCCATTGGTATGGTCAAATAATTTGAACATTTCAGAAGCGAGTGGACAGACACAGACTGAAGGTAGATGCCATTAAAGTTCTGCCTGTTCCCAAAACAATCGTGTTCATCTAAATTTTGGCTCCCTGACTGACCTTGACAGGCCGTCTTATCTCAACACGCCTGAGAAGTTTTGCAAACCTGATGCTCTCACCCTCCCAAACCTTCTGCTAAAGAATTCCACTGACTTTTCAGAGAAGCCCAGCTGAATAAACATTCTGTCATCATTTTAGGACTCTGGATTTGTCTCTGGCCATCCTTTGAGTCCCCCCCCCACCCTCTGGGTAATGTTGACGTGATTATGTGCTTGTGTGCAAGATTTTTTTTTTCATTACCACATTTTTGACCTTCAAGCAGAGGTCAAAAATGTGTTAGGATTTTTTTTGTCTCCAAACCTTATGTGTCATTTTTCACCACTTTTATTGTCTGTCCAACAGATCTCACTTGTAAATGAGTCTTTGAGGCTCAATGTGACTTGTCCATCCATCCATCCATCCATCTATCTTCTTCCGCTTATCCGGGGTCGGGTCGCGGGGGTAGCAGCCTAAGTAGGGAGGCCCAGACTTCCCTCTCCCCAGCCACTTGGAGCAGCTCCTCCGGGGGAATCCCAAGGCGTTCCCAGGCCAGCCGAGAAACATAGTCCCTCCAGCGCGTCCTGGGTCTTCCTCTGGGTCTCCTCCCGGTGGGACATGCCCGGAACACCTCACCAGGGAGGCGTCCAGGAGGCATCCTAACCAGATGCCCGAGCCACCTCAACTGGCTCCTCTCGATGTGGAGAAGCAGCGGCTCTACTCCGAGTCCCTCCCGGATGACTGAGCTTCTCACCCTATCTCTAAGGGAGAGTCCAGACACCCTGCGGAGAAAACTCATTTCAGCCGCTTGTATCCGAGATCTTGTTCTTTCGGTCACAACCCAAAGCTCATAACCATAGATGAGGTCCGACAATGTGACTTGTCTGTTTAAATAAAGGTTGAATGAAAAAAATCCCTTCTAATAGCAGATTTTCTCACTTTTAAGACTGTCCTATAAAATATTGTTCAGCTGAGCTGAGGGATATGTTGAGTGTAGAACATAAAACCCAGAGTGCATGCCCCTGAGGCCACAGCGTTACATTATAATCATAGGGTACAGTGACTACATCTGCAAAAAGGTCATGCAATGTACAGCTATTTAAAGGGTACTAAAGAAATAATATCATGACAAATGTAGGGGCTCTCTTTAATCAGTAATAAGTAATCTGTTCAGATTGTAAAGGCTTAGTTTTACAGTCAAATACAGCAAATAAAATGTCTGGAGCTAACAAAACATGTCAGTTTGTCAAGCAGAGCACATTTAACTTAGCTCATAATGTTCTCAACAATCTGCAGCTCTGGAAACAGACTGGATGCAGAGCTCAGCATTACAACGTATCGCGGGGGTGGGGGGATGTATTGAAAATGAAATCTTCAAACACATTTATATTCAAACACCACTTGGTGGGGAAAATTATGACAAACTTTTCAGTAGCACAACTATATCTTATCAAAGTATTGATCAATTTTATAATTAATGCAATGTAAAAATTGATCACTTTTATAATTAATGCAATGTAAAAATTTATCACTTTTATAATTAATGCAATGTAAAAATAAATAAATACATAAAACACCATTTGCATTGTATGGCAGCATGGTGGATCAGGGGGTAGAGCTGCTGCCTCTCAGCAAGAAGGTCGTCGGATCAAATCCCGGCTGTGGACCTTTCTGGGTGGAGTCTGCATGTTCTCTCCGTGCTGTGTGGGTTTTCTCCCGGTACTCCAGTTTCCTCCCACAGACCAAAAACATGCATGTTAGACTGATTAATAACTCTTAATTGTCTCTAGGTGAGAGAGAGAGAGTGAATAGTTGTTTATTTGTCTCTATGTGTCCATGTGATGGACTGGAGACCTATCCAGGTGTCCTCCACTTCTCAGACATGGACATGAGCAACAGTGACCCCCCACGACCCGAAAAGGAAGAAGCGGGTAAAGATAATGGATGGATCTGCTTTTTAAAGAAGCATGAGCATGCATCAGGATATTTTACAGAAGCGTTTTGTTTCGAATGCCCTGGACACCAGTATACATTTATAGATTTGAGTGCGTTGGTGTACAGATGGTTTCATGCATATATTGCAGCATGATTATTTTGTTACAGCTTTTTATGCCAAAAATGCGTCAATGCATTACTGTTTCTAGAGAAAAGTGATTGGAAAAGGGAAAAAAGCAGCATGAAAAAAAATTAACCATTCTGAAATTGCATAAATATACAGTAATTCAGATAATGATACATTTTTTCTGTAATCACTACCCAACATAACGACATGTGCTAACTTTATTTACAGCGCATGCAATGTGTTTTACTACTGAACAATAAATATTGACCAAGTGATGCTTCACTGCATTAGTAAGAGCCTATAAAGTATTTAGTTTGAAGCAGGACGGCCTTCTGATTTATTAATTCACATAAAACTCAACATAGCATTGACACATACAGACAAATCACATGTAACTACATCTTTGTTGCGTTGGTTAAAGTAACATTTTATTTAGCACTTTGTGTTTTTATTCCTGCTGCTCACACCTGACGTTGCCAGGAATTTGTCACAAAATATTTAGATACAGGCACATATTCTGTTCAAATATAGATTAAATAATAAAAATATCAATGAATAGATTAAAGGTGTGGTACTGTAGCATGAAAAATTACTTGCTGAGAACCATTTGTCTGGTTCATGATGGAAAGTTTGCAGGAGCCATTAGACAACATGTAGACACAAACAAATAAATAATTCATTCAGTAGGAGAACCATGAGAATGTCACCGTATATTCATAAATATCTGAGCTCAGATCTGAGATAAAAAATATTTTTTTTAACTATAGACCCGTATCTCTGTTACCGCAATTCTCAAAGTTTTAGAAAAAAAAAAGTTCAATAAAAGATTGAAAATGTTAGAAAATAATGAACTAATTAATGGAAATCAGCACAGGTTTAGATCAAAACAATCAACAACATGAGCCATGTTGGAAGCAATAGAAGAAATAACTGCTGTTAATCAAAAAATGCTGCTCGAGTGTTTGTTGATATTTTTTTATTTATTCATTTATTTTATTTATTTAAGTTAGGACAATGCATATTAATCAACATAACAGCAGTTAGCATCAATGTAAATATGCCGGAGTTAGCACAATAGCTAATTTGCATCCGTTGTCCTAAGGCAGGTAAGAATAAGAAACGTCCCATAAAACAAAAGAGCGGAGAAAAATACAAACATCACCTATAGCACATAACACAACATAAAATTACAATAAAAATATGATGCCATAAGAATAGACAAAGTAATCTACACATGAGTGCACTTCTGATTAGTTTTCAGCCAAAGTTTCAGAGATTTTTTAAAGCTGGAGTAGGTGCCACAGTTCCTGATGGAAACTGGCAGTGTGTTCCATGACTGTGTGCCTCTGATGGACACCACCATTTGGCCAAATTTAGTCCTGCGCCGCTGCACATCACAATCTCCTCTGGTCAGTGCTCTTGTGTTTACTGTACTTGTTTTTTTACTTATAAAATATATTAAAGGAGGAGGAGCAAGTCCATTTAAAACTTTAAAAATCAGGCAAACGTCCATAAAAATCTGATAGCTATTAAAATCCAAAATGTTGTACTTATTTATGATGTTGCAGTAATGATACTGTATTGGCTTTTTGTCAAAAAATTTCAGTGTTTTCTTAAAAAGAGACTTTAGGGGCTTCATGACGATCTCTGAAGTGTGAGACCATGTAGTATAACAATAGGCTATATGGCTGAAGATCATGGCATGCATGTAAGCCTTTGCTGATTCATTCATCATTCATTGATATTAAAAATAGATTGTACATGGTTTATTGTTGTAAAAGCTGGAAGGATGTGGGATTAGAGGGATTGTGTTACAATGGGTTGGAAGTTATTTAAGAGGCAGACAACAGGATGTCAAACTGGGAAATGTGTGTTCAGTGTTTTGACGTTGATTGTGGGGTTCTGCAGGGGTCAGTTTTGGGCCCTAACTTCTTTATAATGTATGTAATTGATATATGCAAAAAATCTGGATTTATGGAACTTTGATTAATTGCTGATGAAATAAATGTATTTTTGGTTGGAGACACTCTGGAACAGTTGTTATAAAAGGTCACTGATGAAATTAGATGTCTAAAAGTATGGTTTGATTGCAACAAGTTGTCTTTAAATGTGAGAAAAATCAAAATAACGTAAGAAACTAAAAATACAGATGAAGTGATTGATGAAATGCTGATGTTAACTGTATTGGTATTATCATTGATAAGCTGAACTGGAAACCTCACATCAGATATGTTCAAAGTAAAATATCCAAAACTACTGTATTTATATATTGAACAAAACAAAACGTTTTGGATGAGAAAGTACTCTGCAATTTGTTCTGTTCCTTACTTTTATCATGTTGAGGTTGCTGTGCAGAGATTTTGGGGAACTAACTACAGAACAAATAACAACAGAACTACAGTCACTATTCATACTTCTAACTAGAACATTAAGAGTAATTCACAAGGCTCAGTATTTGGATCACTCTAACCCACTTCATACAATCAAAATTACTAAAATTTAACATAATTAATAAACTACAAACAGTTCTAATAATGTATGAAGTTAAAAATGACCAAAGGACAGAAAATATTCAAAACCTATTTAAGAGGGGAAGAAGTTTATGAATTAAGAGGTAGATGTCAGTATCAGACAAAGATTAGAACAAGAAAAAGTTTGTGTTTCTGTGTGTGAAGCTTTGGAACAGGCTGAACGTGGAGCTCAAACAGTGTCTAAACACAAAGCACTTTAAAATACAATATAAAATCATAATTTTAGATGAATATAAGACTTGAATATTCCTTATTATTGTTACTTTTACTGTATTATCTAGCCTATAAGTCGCACCGTAGTATGCATCTGACCAACAATGTCTAATAATTTGGAAAAATCCATAAATAAGCTGCTTTGCCCTATAAGTTGCATCTATTATGCATCACCGCTGATGCGTCTCATTTGTTATGCATCAGCGCTGACAATCCAGAAATCTGGGCCGGTGTTGTGCCAAAAATCGATTGACTGCCAAATGGCAGACGCGGGAGCGTGCACGGGAGGACTTTAACAAGAATTTAACAAGATTAACACTTAAACACAATTAGTTGTTTGCTCAGAATTACAGTAAAGGTGTGTCTCAGTCTAACTTTTCCTTAATAAATGCACTTTGACAGTCACATCAGGTGTATTTCAAAAGTATTCGCTGCCTCGAGGATCCGGGAGCGAGCAGAGGGAGGAAATCAGGAAGGAGGAATGCTGCACATTTCTTCAAAACTGAACAACATAAGCTTCTAAAAACAATTATTTGTTTGCTCGACTTTATAGTAAAGGTGTGTCTCAGTAGAACTTTTCCTTAATAAATGCACTTCAGTGGTCACATTGGCTGCATTTGGCTGTGGCTGCGCAGTGAACTGAAGCTGATTTGACGCTTGCTCCAGGCATGATCCCAGAGCTAGACGACGGTGATAAGCTAAGGCATGCCGAGTGTGTCATTAATAGCCACTTTTACCTATTGCATGACACAACGGCAAGCCATCTAGCGACTGAACGTGGTAGTGTTCCATATTTTCAATGTCAGGATGAGCACTGGCTCTCCTCAGGGATGTGTGCTGAGCCCCCTTCTGTTCACTCTGCTCACATATGATTGTACAGCCACACTTCCAGGCTGTCATATTGTTAAGTTTGCAGATGATACAGCGGTGGTGGGATGCATCACAAACAATGATGAGTCCAGCTACAGACAGGAGGTGGAACACCTGGAGAGCTGGTGCAAAGAGAATAATCTTCACATGAATGTGAAGAAGACAAAGGAGATGATTGTGGACTTCAGAAGGAACAAACACACCCATGCCCCACTGATAATAGGTGGGTCTGCAGTGGAAGTGGTCTCCAGCTACAAATACTTGGGTGTACACATGAATGATAACCTCAGCTGGAGCAACAACACCACCAGCCTGATCAAGAAAGGTCATCAGAGACTCTACTTCCTCAGACGGCTGAGACGAGCCGGTCTGAGCAGCCCAGTTCTCACCTCGTTCTACAGGTGTGCAGTGGAGAGCATCCTGTGCTCCAGCATCAACGTGTGGCATGGAGGCTGCACAGTTGAAGAGAGGAAAGCTCTGCAGAGAGTGGTGAAGGCTGCACAGAAGTCTGTTGGAGTCAGTCTCCCCACCATCACAGACATTTACACCTCTAGATGCAGGAAAAGAGCCACCTGTATCATGAAAGACCTCACTCATCCAGCACACTCACTCTTTGCCCCACTCCCCTCAGGACGGAGGTTGAGGAGCATCAAGTGTAGAACCACTAGACTGAGGAACAGCTTCTACCCTGAGGCTGTTAGACTCATGAATAAATAAAAATAAAATTAAAATAAACACTGCAAAATATCACATCATGGTGATGCTGATATGTTTTCTTGTTGCTGTGTTCATCTGTGTTCATCTGTGACCATCTGCTCATACAAACTCATGTTCGTGCTGCTGTTTATTCCCACTATATTAGGCTTAGTGTATTACTAGTTGATGTTTTTCTTAGTTAGTTCTCGATGTTATTACTGTTTTTCTCTTTCATTTGTTGTTGGATGTAACTGGGACCTCGTGTACATAATCTCGTTTTCATCTCATGTACCACATGCGGTGCAAATGACAATAAAGACTCTCTGACTCTGACTCTGAATGAAAATGGTCATATCTCAGCCAAAAATAGTTTTATAAATATGGGGAAAAAATCCATAAATATGTTTCTTTGGCATATACTGTATGTTGTAGGACTTGCAAATTGTGCAAAAAGGTGCATGTGACTTTTAGGCTGTAAAATACAGTATTGTCATTGTTTGGTAACTGTTTCTGTTTTAAATGTGCTATACAAGTAAATCTGACTTGACTTGTTTGGGTGACTTTACAGTGTGTTGCTGTCTTGAGACGATGGTCACTGGGGGTTTGCTTTTTGGAATGTTCTTTGCTTGTTATTGATTTTGTTTTATTACTATTTATTTTATTTTCCTATTTTTATTTTAATGAATGAGAAAGTATATAAAAAAAATAAGGCCAAAGGAGAAGGAGTTGGCTAATATAAATGTGTACATCTTCCCACTCCTTTAGTAAGATTGTATATTAGTAACTGTTCTGTTGTTTTTGTCAAATTCAATAAATTAAAAAGAAGCTTCAGCTTTTGGACATTGTGTTTGACAAAGTGAATTAATGTGGCTAATTCACATCCCTAACATCCCCCCCCTAACAAGCCAAGCTTTATCCTCTGGCAATCAAAGAGGATTTAGACAAGATTCAAGTGTGAGAACTGTGACCTGATTGGAGTCAGTCAATTTGCTGGCTTATTAATTCCCCTGGGTGCAATGGCATAATGATTATTTAGTGAATTTGTGTCACGCAGCCTGGCATCCTTTGCCACAAGCAGGGTCAGCAAAGGGCATTTCATTTATTTATTTATTTTAATGCACATTTAACTCGTTGCACATCTGAAATTAGATATAAATAAGGAGTTTTAGAGTCATTAACACTTGATCAACTTATTTTAAAGTAGAACAAAAAGGTGTGCTGTAGAGATAAATGTCCTAAGGACAAAACAAAACGTCACTCATCTGATGCATTGATTTTTACCAACTCACTCCCTTTCCCTTTTTTCAATTTAAACAAAATCAGAGTCGGCATAGCACATTCATGAAACATATAGAATAATCACAGTTTCTGGGACGAACGTGTTAGCAGCCGATGTTTGAGCTGTGTGGATTGTGGCTTGACATTTATGCAAATTAGGTTTCCCAAAAGAACTTCCAATTCCATGAAATTTGTATATTTTGTGCCTTTTGAGTCACTTTAGCAACATTTTATTAATTTTAGCAGAGCAGTCATGTCATTAATTACTTTGTATGTGGTTCTGACGTTAATCTGTCACAAGTACAAGGGAAATAAAAAGACCAGAACTACATTCACAGATCTGAACTTGACGGTAACACATTATATAAAGCAGCATCAGACTGCATCAAAATCAATGTCTGATTTGAAACAAATCACTACAGTACTGTCATTTCAGCCAGTCAGCTGAGACACCTGCTGAAGAAATTCATTCTGGGTTCTTGACTGGGGTACCTCTAATTGTTGTTACTTCTTGACTAAATCTGACAACCTAACAAGAGTAATGTGGCTACAAAATGGAAGTGGGAAGATCTCAAGTCGCTCTAATCAACCAGTCAATCTATCGATATACTTTTAATGTCCACAACGTTCCATGAGATGGAGATTTAGCTTTAACATCTGGCTCATACATACAAAACAACACAAGTTAAAAATGCCATAAAACTTTTAAAAAGCTTTGATAACCCAATAAAAAACATTCTAAAATACATGATACATTAAAACCATAAAAACACCTCAGCAGACAGCGGTTTGTCATGTGAGGCAACATTTAAATAGGACCCTGTTCAGGACACTCGCAGCAGAGGTACTTTTTGTACCATTTCTTTTACCAGAGGAACCAGCAGTCATCTGGTGGTGCCAACCTGGATAATGGTTGCATTGGATGGGTTGGGTCATTGTAAACCTGGACTGCCTTTTGTTCTAGTTTGAACACCCAGGACAGCTTGTTCTTGTCTCTGGCTAGGAGGTTCTCATACCACGAGACAATATTAAAGGAAACAACACTTTCAACCAGTGACCTGCACACCAGCTGCAAAGTATTTTTGCTAGCATTAAAGCCCCATAGCTTACATAGAAGGTGAAGACGCTGCCTGGCTTTTTGTAAATACAGTCGGTGTTGGGCTGAAAGGTCAACGTGTTAATTATTCTTTCGAGGTGTTTATATTCAATCCCCTGCTCAACTTCCTGTTCTTTTTTAACAGAAGGTCTGAAAACAGGTCTGGTTCTGGCTGCTCCTCGTCTGCCTCTCAGACAGAGTTCCTTGGTTTTACTGACATTAAGGTCCAGAAAACTGTCACCAAACCAGGCAGAGAGCTCACGTTCAAGTCAAGTTTACTGTAATTTGCATCACATGTGGTACTTTGTACATGAGGTGGAACAAAAATATGTACTTAAAATCCTAGATCCACCCAAAAATAGCAAAATATAAAAAGAAACAGTATATATAAGACTCTAAGATATATTTTATATGACCGCCAAACGGTGCGCTAAATGATCTAAGATAAAAACACTAATATTGTAAAATAATATGACGTAACAACAACAGCCCAAACATGATTCTGTGGTGAGCAGATTGTATGACTGAAAACAGCAGCATTAGATCAGCAGCAGCATGGATAATCAGCAGCATAGATAAGTCACATATCACCAATTAAAGTGTCATCACAGTGATTATTCTGGTTAGATATTCATGAGACTAACAGCCTCAGGGTAGAAGCTGTTCCTCAGTCTAGTGGTTCTACACTTCATGCTCCTCAACCTCCTTCCTGTTGGGAGCAGGACAAAAAGTGTGTGTGCTGGGTGAGTGTGGTCCTTCATGATGCAGGTGGCCCTCTTCCTGCATCTGGAGGTGTAAATGTCTGTGATGGTGGGGAGACTGACTCCAACATCTTCTGTGCAGC
Source organism: Garcialebias charrua (assembly GCA_038048925.1). Taxonomy (NCBI): domain Eukaryota; kingdom Metazoa; phylum Chordata; class Actinopteri; order Cyprinodontiformes; family Rivulidae; genus Garcialebias; species Garcialebias charrua. The sequence goes on along the minus strand of JBBPBX010026394.1, from coordinate 626 downwards.
CTTCACCACTCTCTGCAGAGCTTTTCTTTCTGCAGCTGTGCAGCCTCCATGCCACACGTTGATGCTGGAGCACAGGATGCTCTCCACTGCACACCTGTAGAAGGAGGTGAGAACTGGGCTGCTCAGACCAGCTCGTCTCAGCCGTCTGAGGAAGTAGAGTCTCTGATGACCTTTCTTGATCAGGCTGGTGGTGTTGTTGCTCCCATAGATATATACACTAGATAAGCTGAGGAGGAGTCAGCGGCGTCGTCAAGCGGCAGCCATCTTGCCACAGACAGCAACATTAGCTGCAGCTGTGGAAACCGTATGGAGGTGAGGGATTTATACAAACAAAAATACGCTTAACTCGCTGTAATCTTGACGGATTTACAAACGGTTTATGTTTTTAAAAACGTTATTAACGTGGCTATGATTTCTTTGGTAATCAGACAGCAGTTTCGTCTTTTTTAAAAGGTTTTATTCGTGTTTTGGGTGTCACACTCATCGAGAATCTAGAATTTAAATTCTGTTTTTATTACACCAATAACTATTTTAAAACAAACTAATCTTTTGTCTAAATGACTGTCTTGATCATGACTGTATTTATTAGCAGACTATTAACAAGAGCCTTTGATTAAGGGCTAGCT